>OMOU01064658.1:4490-16179 GCA_900312585.1 Malacocephalus occidentalis | reverse complement strand
GGCCAACATCCCCAGTCACCATCAGATGGTACGTCTCACACACACACACACACACACACACACACACACACACACACACACACACACACACACACACACACACACACACACACACACACACACACACACACACACACACACACACACACACACACACACACACACAATTGTAACCTTCAAATAAGTAGTCCGTTGTTCTTTTATGTTGAGGCGGCAGAATTCCACGATGTGGCACGTTTTTTTTCCCCATTTAAACGCCTCCTATAATCAATTTCAGTCCAGCAAAGTGTGACTTCACAAGTGGGAATTTAGACGCAGGTGTATGAAGACCAACTGTAATCGCGACTGTTGATCCAGCTCCATCCACAGACATAAACGCAGACGCTGCAGTGGCCTTTGGGTCTTAGTCAACATCGCCGCCATATTGGAGAGGCCATGACTGACCTGTAAACACATCAATACAAATAAAAAGCACTATATTGATATATGACGTATGTATAAGATAATCTATAGATACGTCTGTCAATCAACATACTGTATATCACCTAGATCATCTATAATCGTACAAACCATACAAAGCTGTACAACTGACGATGTGTTTTAATTGAGTTTTAAATGCAATCTAATGAAGGCAACGTATCTAAAATCCATCCATGGTCTGGAATAGCGTAGGGAATTTCTCACCCTTACTGCAAACTAATTTATTGATGCAATCGGTGCAGTCTGAGCTACCTAGGCTTCAACTTCTTCCAGCCAGCAGGACCCTCCCACATTGTGACATCACAAAGGAATCTAATTTTGAAATGGCTCAACACGACACCTGGTGGTACAATAGTGCGCCTTTAAGGACAAGTATCCAATTAATGACGATGACAGCTTTCCTTGTCTCCACCACTGAAGGTTAAGTGTACATTTTGCGGTAGCAGTCGTGTTAGCAGTATAGCAATGTTTTGGATAATTGCATGCGGTAATGCACAAATGAATATAAAAAAACAAAAAATTAATTATGCCAACTTTTTCTTTTGATACATACATTTTTTCTGCTCCGAGGTAAACAAGGTCACAGCAGGACAATCATTGCAGCTAATTGAAATTCCTACAATCACGCACATGGTCATGGTGACACAAGCAAAGCAGCTTTGGTCTTCGATTAAAAGAAAGGACGGGCAGCCTACTCTCACCTCCATAAAAAACACACACACAGGCATCACAGAGAAGTTTGCTTCAATGTTTTCATTTCAAGGTGATCAGGAGCAAGAGAGAGGGAGAGAGAGAGGGGGGGGTAATAGAGCAGCATCAACAGTAAAGGAGCGATCGAGATTGAAAGATGAAGGAAATGATAAGAGAGGGCGAGAGATGGGGACAGCTGTCGTACTTGGGGCTTACTCTCTGTCTGCTTAAGTCAAAAGTCCACTTCCTTCCCCCCCCCACCCCACTGCTGTCCCTCTAGCCTCGGGGGGCTGCACCTCTATGTGGACTCTTTGTGGAGCCATTTTGTCGTCACGCGTCTCTTCCCCCCCGCAAACACACGCACATACATACGGTTGTTTTTGCAAAGGAAGCTTCCTACGACGGAAACAAATCGAGTGACGGCCTGACGAGGCAATCTCAATGGTGCTCTGCTGCCACCAAGAGGCCAGAGCGGCTACAGCAGTTAACGACCAGCCAGAGCTCTCGTTTGTGTTTTCACAAAAATGGTACAAAATCCCCGTGTAAACGTCTGAGTGTGGAGAAAACAAACATTGTTGTAATCAATGTGTGTATATGCACACCTTATTTTTTTCTCCCCACAATAAATCCTCAAATTATTATGCTTATGCACAGCCATGCTGATAAAAAACACCCTTTGAAGGAATGCCACCTGAAAAAGAATAGGTCTGTAAATGATCCCCCACAGCTCAGAGTCGGGGTTTACTGGAACAAAAATGGCTGTAACGTGCGTCAAGCACGACTCTGAAACCGATTAAATATGTCACCTGTGTTTTCTTCTCCTGTAAATTGTTCCTGTGTGGGCATGAGACAGTGGTTTTGGTTAGGATTGTTGCTGTAGGTTCTGGATGAACACCATTGTCTGCACTAGAATACCTGTAGGCAGGTAAGTTGCTATAGAAAAGCTAAACATCGGTTTATATGTTCCTAAATAGGAGGAATGTTCCTAAATAGGAACACATAAACTCACTCGGGTCTTTAGCGCCTTCATACGCAACGGAGCCTCTTACAAACTTTTTTTGTCGCTGCCGCGTTTGACACGGTGAAGTTGGAAGAAGGACGCAACAGTTAAACAACGCGGCAACATCTGCTCAAACCTCCCCCAATTATCCAAGCTGCGTAATCCAGCTGTGTCTCTCTCGCCCCACCAGTTCCGCCATGTGGCACTCAGGCCAGCGTGGCGCTCACAGGCTGTCCAGGGACGTCCTGACGCGTTCTGAGGCACACGCGTGAGAGAGTAGCCCTGCCAGTTCCCAGGCGTTGTCGTCCCGCGGCGGAGCAGCCTGCCACGGGGTGCCTTCGTCTCCCCCCCGGAGGGATGAATAAAGTGCCCATCGATCAATCTCCCTCCAAATGTGTGTTATTGGGCGAGAGATAGACAGAGGCCAGGACTTCAGAGGGAGCAATATCCGTGTGAGTTACACGGGCTTAGTGGCGAGAGGCCAGAGAGAGAACATTTCTGTTTCAGATATTGCTTTGTCAAGAAACGCCATATGTACACTTCTTATTGTGTTCTAATTTGTCTCACTCTGGGGTACACAGCGCATAGGAAGGCACAGAATGCGAATTGCTTAGCGGTACACAGAGATAGCACTTCAAAAGAGACAATATAGTTACAGGAGGCAGGATAATATACTAGATGCTACATGGATAGACTGCTGGCTGAAAGGTTCTGGGTTGAATCCCCGCCATCGGCAATCTACCTGTATATGCGCTGAATGCACACTGTGTCAGCTATGACCAAATATCACTAATGTTCAATGGAACATTTCAATATTTCCAAAAAAAAAAGGCCAATTTGAACATTTATTGAATGGCATTCTATGAACAATTGCCATTGTCCTGTTTGATTCAAGATTCAAGACGCTTAAGTGTCACATACACATCCAGGCGATGCCCAGCGGAATGTGCACAAGAACAATACAATACAAGTAACACGCATTGGGAGGGATAAGAATAGCCACAATATGTACAGCCAAAGGAGCAGCAGGAATGAGAAATGTAAACAAATATAAATAGAAAGATATGATGTATAGAATCCGTACAGATAATGTATGTTTGCATGTATGTACTGTATGTCATACGTTATGTAACCTGAGTGCATGTTCTGGGTACTAACTGTGTGTGTATGCGAGTGTGTGCATGAGAGGGGCAGCGAGGGGGGCCCTAGTGAGGTCAGAGTCCTGATGGCCTGCAGAAAGAAACTCTGTTTTTGTCTCGTTCTAGAAGCGTGACCGCAGAGGCAGTTACCTGTCCACAGGTGAGGATCCTTCATGATCCTGCAGGCTCTGGTTGGACACCTCCTGGCGTACAGGCTCTGTAGGGTGGGGAGTGTCATGCCAAGAGTGCGTTCAACTGAACCCACTACCCTCTGCAGAGCGCTCCTGTCTTGAGAGGAGCTGTTGCCGAATCAGGCAATAATGCTTCCTGTCAGGATGTCCTCCACTGTACCAGCGCAGAATGTTTGAAGTATCCTCCGGAATTTCCTCCGCCGCCTGAGGTGGTAGAGGTTCTGTTTCGCCTTCCTCACCAGAGTGTCAATGTGTGTAGTCCATGTCAGATCGTTTGTGATTTAGACTTCCAGGTACCTGAGGCTGCTCACCCTCGCCACAGCAGTCCCATTAATCCCCAGTGATGTGTAAGTCCTCTGATGTTGTGTGCTCCTAAAGTCCACAATCAGCTTCTTAGTTTTGGAGACATTCACATGAGTCTGTGGTCCTGGCACCAGAGTGACAGGTTAGGTGTCCCTGCCCACCCTGACCAACTGGGACCTAGCGGTAAGGAGTTTCCAGGATCCAGGCAAACATGGAGGTGTTCAGTCTCAGCTCAATCAGCTTGCCAACCAGTCTGGTGGTGATGACGGTGTTGAAAGCTGAAGAATAGTCAATAAACAGCAATCTCAAATAGCCCCCCCTTCCAACTGTCAAGATGAGACAGGGAGCTGTGCAGTCCCTGGGAGAAGGCATCATCTGTGGATCCGTTTGGCCGCTAGGCGGACTGCAGTGGGTCTATGGAGGGAGGTTGTCGCCAAATGCTTTGTGTATGGAAGGTTACAGGCACTGTTATGGGCACTGTTACGGGCACTGTTACGGGCACTGTTAATAAAGTATTCTGTCTGTAGAACTGTGAATAAAAACCAACCGCCAGACCCCCACCTATGGCCAAACCACCCAGTAGAGATCCCAGAGAGTCTTGCCAAGGCACAACAGTATCCTGGCATGACTAATACACACCTCAACAATATTCTTGTAGAATCATCTTGGCTGAAAGACCACAGATACAATAACAAATAAAAACACACTTGCTGGTGAGGCAGTGAGGTTCCACAACTCTGAGTAAATATGAATTTGAACCTGAAGCCTTTCCTCTGAAGCGGGATTTAGGGTTAACAAGATAACTTCAAGTTTAACTTTGGGTTTTCATTGTCATGACGGTGATACATTTTATATCAGGGTACATCGCCATGGCAACTTATCCTGAACACCTAACCTGCTCCGGAACAGGTTAAGTTCGAGATAACAGATCATGGTCATTGATGAGCGCACAGAGCAGCCTCACCCAGGCCCAGTCTACTCTACTCAGCCTGACTGGGGCCAGGTGAGGCTGCTTAAACCAGCCACCAAACACACACACTCCTCACAGTTCAACACACGTGAGTGCCGCCTACCGACGAATCAATTGTCTCGGAAAATGACATCACCGTTCCTTTGGGAACTTGTGGACCTCAGTGCACAAACAGGGAGAGGGTCTCTTGTGAGTTCTTAGAGACATCAACCTTCAGCTTTCCCTGACGAGTAGCAATATGAAAGCTAGTTTAGTTTATTTATTTCGTCATGAAGAGTGCACTGGCCAAGACAGGCACAGCAGCAGCACAATGAAGAGCATTGCATTGAATACACAGGGAGATTTATCATTATCCTTGCCTCCTTGAGCCACATGTTACCAGTGCGGCTCGTCAAACTTGTTGGTGGTTTGAATTAAGATTTCATATCAGTTCCTTAATTGCTCCCAAGACCATTTAACACTAGCAGCTTAAAGAATAAGGCTAAAATGATTGGCTTACACGCCAGGGAGAATAGTACAGCTAAGCAACACATTCGTTTAATGTAATACCCAATTGTAAGTATAGTCAGATCTACTCATGCCTATTAACTAGTAACACATCCACAGTCTGCAATTGTTTTACCTCCACTCAGCTCTGCCTTTGGCAGCGGCAACTGTTGGTATCAGCCTGGATTATATTTTGAAATTCTTCATATTTGTTTAGCATCATAATTTGTCCATCTTGGATCAAATATGCAGCTTTGGTAGACTTTACGATTGGTTATATTGCGCAAACATCCCCATGAGATTAGTAAAACTTGGGTCTATAAGGAGTTAATAAACACCATCGTGACACCATGATGGCTAATCAACATCACACCCTTGAAATCTCAATAATTGGCAGCACACACCAAAATCTATTTTCGATACGTTAGCTCGGTTAGCTTTAATAGCAGCAATTTGATTTGTGTCCTTGGTAATCATATGCACATGAAGTTGGTATCTCCAGATGTATGGGGCAGCGTGCCGAACAAGGTCAAGAACACAATATAAAAATAACAAATGGAAATATTTATTGTATTAAGTGAAGGCACATTATACAAAATTGAGAATATCTTCCTCCTGATCCGAATGACCTCTCTTTCAAGCAGCAAAGATTGTTGCATAAACAGAATGTGCACTCTGGCCAGCAGAACACACATGCACACACGTGCACACACACACACACACACATGCACACTCGTAAAATCGCAGCCGTAGAAACACGCACTGGGCCCCTACTTAACATCACATTTAACCCAGTGAGTTGGCCCACTGCAGAGTTCAAACAAAGCAAGAATAGGGAATATTTGATATAAAAAAAATGGTATTTCAGAATGAATAAAAGATTGCAAAGCACGAGTAAAGCCCCTCGCACTTAAGACCCAACGACCCTCAAGCCCATCTCTGATGATTCTCCTCCCAACGCCGAGCGTCCCCCTGCCCCCCTCCTGCCCACACACACACACACACACACACACACACACACGGACACACACAAACAAATTGGGGGATGTGAAAAAAAGCGATTCTCCTGACCTTTACCTCTCTCCTAGCGTAGGGTTCACACTGACACCGGCAATGATTCCTGTGCGCAACCCGAGACATAATCATACACCACATGGGAGAACAAAATGCAAAAATCATCAGAAAACGTGATCAGGGTCGGGATATTTATAATGATGCCCTTGCAGTTCTTAATGTAGTCTCCCTCCGGGGGTACTTGCTTTAAATAGTAACGTGCACAGAGCGCACACACATGCACACACACACACACACACACACACACGCAGGTCTTGGAAGTAGTGTGCTTGGCGTTGGTGGGAGAATGTTGTGTTGGTTTGATAGCTCCCAGTGATTGGAAAGTGACACACGTGTGCGGCTGAATTTAGTGTGTGGTTTTTGTGCGTTTGTGTGAGGCCAACCTATTTTCAATCCATGGTTTTCGACGACACATCGCATCTGCAATCTCACCTTAGAGTCTCATCTTTGTATATTTGTATCTATATGTCATATTGAGCGGCATCGTGTCATTATGAATTCAATGCAAAGTGACCATGAACATGTTGTTCAGGGATTGTCTCTGCAGGCCAATCACACGACTCATTTTGTTGTAGACATTGGCATTGATTATTCTCTCTTTCATCAGAGGCACATTTACAAATCATTTCTTTTCGATTCGGTTGTCGTCAGCGTTTTGATCCTTCAGTCCGACGGACAAAGGAAAGACGCACACAGCAAAATAGAAAATGACTTATTATTTCATTAGGCGTCACACGGTTTGTCCACAGAAGGGATTCCACCACAAGGGAGCACGTTTGTTCAGCTTGAGACAAACCTAAGAGCGCTCTGCAGAAACACTTTGGTTCATCATGCTCAATTTGAGTTTGAATAAAACAAACAACTCCAATCCCCAAACCGTACATCAGAGCGTTAGAAACAGAAATGCTGTATGTTTTATCCAAACACACACATTCATTGTCTTGGAACGCCGAGGTCATAGCGGAAACACAATGTTCACCCCGGGATTCATTCATCATCGCTATACAGACGGAGATGTTAGCATCGTGGGTATTTTGACACATCAGACGGAGGGCAACATAATGTCATAAGGAATGAGCACAGCCGAGTGAATACTAAAGACAGCAAAGCCTCACGCCACTCCTGCTGGATTCACCAAAGCACTTTATAAACAGCTCTGATGAATTACACACGAGGAAACATCAACGTTTCCCGAGACAGATTGGCTCTTTCTCCACAAAAACAACAAACAAATAGTGACCTTGGAAAACAATATAGTTGATGTCTAAAATCCAGGACTTAAAAAACACAAACATCCAAAGTGGGTTTTCCCATCAATCAATGTTTATGTCCAGTTTGTTGACACCGACCTGACGTGGCCAATGACAATGAGCTGCACTGAAGCTTCAAAATGGGCAGGTTATGAACAGTCTCCTCCATCAGTTTGGCCTGGATACACACTCACACCAATGGATTAGCTGTTGGCATTCTCATTCTCATTCTACCATATATGGTATGTTTGAGTGACATCACGCAGTGGATTTTAAAGTGGAAGTGAACCCCTGTTTCGGTTAGAATTAGAACACTGGGGAATGCAGAAAATAGGAGTGGGGAGGGGTCATTGAGCTGTTATCTCCACGGTAACAGCGCATGCTAACTTTGTGTTGTTGTTTTTTGTGTACTGTGTACTACCAGTGCTTGCTATACATTGATTATTATATTTGTCGCGCCACAATATCAACATTGAACGCCACACGGCTGTTGCGTCATTTGTACGATGTAGAATTGTCTAAATGTTCTCTCTCTCCACCTCCTTTGAGAATGGGACCCTATGGCTGTATCACTGCAAACATGCAAGGTCTCTGACAGCACTATGAATGAGAAAGCAAATGCCACATTAGCATTTAAAGAGGCTAGACCAAACACAAATTATTAAATGAAAGGTGTAATTTCTCTCCATCTGACATCTTCATGAATTGAAAAAATGAGCACTTGGAATTATATTATCTTCTGCTGAAAATTGTCTGTACTTTTTTCGCGATCGCCTTTGTATTTATAATAATGATTTATTGTCATTCCTAATAACACTTTTTTCATAGCACGCTGATGGATGGTTTCACCAAATATCAGGTTAAAGTAGGTGATGGACACATGAGACCACATGTGCAGATCCATGTCGGAACAAGAGGACGGTCAGGATTAGAAGACAAGTTGGAACTTTATTCATCCTGAAGGAACTTGTGCCAGAGGTTGCTCAGAAATACCAACATAATAGTAAAAACAATAGAATAATACAGTGTCTTGTACAGTAATGTACAGTGCATAATTCTAATAGAAAAACAATATAGGGAAGATATATTTAGAAAAAAAAGTAAGTTGATAATGGTATTGAATAACAATAGAATAATACATATATTGTGTATATAGTATATTGTATAAGTATACTGTATCATACGTATGTCCTGGCACTTAAAAATAGTACTCAGCTTTGTGTAGCATCATATCCTAGCTAGTTTGCTGTTTACCAATTACAAGTTGTTGTTTTACTCTTTTCACAAATGTACTTATTGTATGTTGTTTTGGACAAAAGCATCTGCCAAATCCCCTAACTGTAAATGTAAATGATATGTAGATTCACACGCTGAGTGTGCTCCTGCCGAGCTAACACTGCCAGGGCCAGTGGTGCTACATGCTGAGCACGGTTGATGTGGATGTTTGTTGTCAAGACCACTCAACCATTTATAAGACCGCTCTCCCATTTGCGCTCATCACACACACTCGTGAGGAGGATCAACGTTGTACAATGTGTCTGAGGAAAGAAGAAATAGTTTTCCTGTACGATTTGGCTTTTGGATTTCCCTCGGATTGCTCAGATCGTCCTTGTATTTTACTATGGTATGTTTTATAGTTACATTTACTTTTAGGGCATTAAGAAGACACTTTAGCAACTTACAACATGTACATTTGTCCAAAGAGAGTGAACATTATCACAGTCTGTACCGTAATAAGATATGAATAGGATAGTACTCTTTTAAGTGCCAGATTATATGAACACACAAGATGCTACACAATGCTAAGTACTGTTTAAGTACAGGGAGGTACTTACTTCACATCCAAGTAAGTGCTTGGGATCCAAGAGGAGATGGGATTCAAACCCTGGTCGGGTAAGTGGTTTATATAGCATGAAGATACGATCCTTTTCAATGTGTCTTCTGTTTCATATTTTATATTCATTCCCTTGTCACACATTCAAACACACTGACTTTGGTTAAAACACCAATCCTTAAAGCAATATTGTGTGTGTGTGTGTGTGTGTGGGGGGGGGGGGTAGTCTTGTGATGTTATTCATCCTATATCATCCTATATCCAATAGAGGCATCTGTGGACAACAGAGGCCCACACCCTATATGCTATATGGACACATAGGGACCGGAGAACACATATCTCTTATGGGGTTCACATTATTGATCCTCCCATAAGACCGGGCCTCGTTTCAATGAACACATTTCTTCTCCTTCAGACTCTACCCCAGACAGGTAGAAATCAAATGATTTTAAGAGCACTTTATGACCGTCGACCAATTGAAATTGAATCGAATCATTGAATCATCACTCGAGTGAGAGTCGAAGTGAAGTCTGAAGTTCTCTGCCAGAAACAAAACAGCCACATTTTACTGGTGGATGAAGAGCAGTGGATAGCAATTGAGCCTTGCATATGGTGGTGGTGGGAGGGAGGAGCTTTTAAAGTTTACAAAACAATCAATATGAAAAAGAAAAAGTTGAGGATATAGTTGTGATATACGGTTTGGGAATGATAACAGACAAGAAGGGTTTTAGTACAGGGTACATCGCGAATACTTCACAATGTAGTTCAATAGCGGCACGGGAAGGGAGCATACTGGCAAATCCTCTGAAGTGGGACAGATATGGAGCGATGAAAGCTCACCGAGCCCGTCGGCCACTCTCTCCGCACGACCGGGGCGGCAGCGAGCCATCTGAGCTAATGGGCAAAATGGCTGGCTCTCATGGGAAGGCACAACCCAACCCAACGTACTGTTCGTGGTACCGTTACTGCCTTCTCAGGTGTGGCTGCGGGCTCTGGCCGAGGACGTCGCAACTCCATCAACGGTAACCCAGCAACAGTTGCCCACGGGCCAGCGTGGGTGTCGGCCAAGCTGGGAGTCTGCTGTTCATCCAGGACACCATCTCCGGCGTGTTCTGTGTGCCACGGGGCGGGCGGAGGGGCGTCTTGCCCGCGTCTCGAGTAGACGTGCTTCCGGACGGACACGGGCCCACCCTGGAAGCTGCCAACGTAAGCCCCGCCCACACTTATGCATGAGGTGCGAGGTTTCGGGGGGGGAAACCAATGTATGTCCTCTAGAACCACGTACAGTTTAAACTCTGCCCATTTAAAAACGAAATCTGGATGTAGATACAGCTAATATTGATAGTTATATCCCATATATACAGATACAGATACGTACATGTACATTTCTGACATGTGTCAGAAACAGTATGCTGCCCTGTCCACACATTGTATATTGCAGGTTAATGTCTCCAAAGTGCTCCACATGTTCTACATTTGACAGTCTTGTAAAGCTGGTTAAACGTGCATGCATATTTTAGAGCGACCACTTACATTCCTCCATTTCCATTGGCTCCCCTGCTGATTTTTGATTCTGTAATGGAATTACCCAGAAAAGATCTCTCAGGCATTTTTGAGTGTAACTCAAAATGTTCTATGTATTAATTTTCACTTCCAGTTACAACGGTCTCGATTTCTCTCCCGTGTTTTGCAATTCCTAAAGCAGAATGTAATTACCAGACCGTCGATCATGGAGAGCTTCAAATGGTTCCTCTTTCATCTGGAACTAGACTCTTGAAATCTTTCTGCAGAGAGAGACTATTGGCAAGACGCTCCAAACTATCTATCTGCAAAACGATGTCTGGATCTCCCTCAACAACAGGTATTACAAATATAATGCAGGTATACATCACAAGCGATCGGGGATACTCGGGGTGACACCAGGGGGCCACTCCCTCAAAAAAGCAACCAATGGCCACGTTCAAAAATAATAATCAATTTTGTGAGAAGTAATGCCTTCTCTGCGCCGCTATGCAAGAGTAAAGCGGAGGTCTGCTGCGGTGGCCGATATCCTTCCGCATTACCGCAGGGCGTGCTCATCCGTAAACACACAGCGGCTAGCCCACACGCCGAGAGCCCGGGAGCCCACGGGGGGGCCACGGGAAGAGAAGAACTGGTGATTCCGGAGGGGAAGTTCGACTCAGTAAACAATAATAGAATGCATTGAGAAACAGAATCCAGGGGAGAGGGAGAGAGAGAGAGAGAGAGAGAGAGAGAGAGGCGGGGGGGGCAA
>OMOU01064657.1:11884-22541 GCA_900312585.1 Malacocephalus occidentalis | reverse complement strand
CACTTTTCTCAGTTGCAACAGAGGCAGTGCTGAGGAATGCCAGTGAAGAATTTGTCAAAGATGGCACTGTCCTCAACAACACTCGGGTCAAGTCTGAAATCATGGAAAGGCTAGCAGATTACTTATACAGCTACACAGCCTATCCCACAGGCCTTCAGGTTGGACAGGTTGCAGAAGCCTTAGTCAAAAAACATCCATGCCTGACAGAACCTGGGAGTCGCAATGGATGGATTGGATGGATGTATAGCCTAAAGTACAAGATGGGAAATTACAGGTCGAAGCTCAGAAATCTTGGATTCCCTGAAGTTACCTGCAACTCTCTCAAAAACAAGCGTCCTGGTGAAAGGAAACCAGCCAAAAATGTCAAAAAAGCGCGGAAAGGAGAAGTGCTGTATCTCCCACACTATCCTTCAGGAGAAAGCGGTGAACACCAAGAGCAGCAGCGACTCCAAATTCTATCCGAATTAAAGAAGAGAGATAGCACGACCATCAAGGAGTTGATGTCCAACACATTTGCGCATAGAAGACATGATGTCGTCAGCCTTCAGATGAGCATCAAAGAGATCAAGGACAGGTGGCCTGCCTTGATTGATGTGTCACAGGTGAGTAGGTGGCATTGCTCCAACACAGAGGTTAACACAAAGTCATCTTAGGCAGAACATGTGCAGGCTGAACATTCTGAAATTGTATTGCTCAAATCTAAGTTTGAATTAACACAAAAATGGGCCCTGTCCTTCTTTGTCCTTTTTTTTTTTTAGGTCAGCGCCGAGTTTCAGAGAATCACAACCGTGAATCTTGAGCCCAAATTCATGTCCATGTTGGACCATTATTCCCCTAAACTGCTGTCCATCTTCCAAGCCAAGAAAGGTGCTGCTGGAGAGAGACATCGTGCACAAATGAATACTCTACTCGAGGTATTTCAGTTTCCTCCTCCGTTTAGCTGCTACTTTCTCCGCCTTAACTCACTATCCCACCTGTCTTGTCATTCATTTTTCTCTCCATTTTCTTAACTTAATTTACCTCACTAATAGCGGGGTCTTCTTTATTTCCACATTTCACACACATGATCATTGGCCTCATGCAGCCTTTATCTTTACTCCGCCATAACTAGTTTCTCCATCTCCTCTGACTCCCTCTATTTTTTCTTCCTCACATGCACAATACATTTCTTACATTATTCCTCCTCTAACCTCCTGCCTACCATAATATTTTAGGCCTTTTATCTTTCATTCCTTTTTCCTTAACTTGCAGTGTTTCGCTGTGAGTATTTATGTTCAGGAAGAGTGGAGTTTTACAAAACATATAACCTGGTAAACATGACAGCTCTTACTGGTTGCAGTGATTATTCAGGGCTCAGAAATAATTATCTAATATCTATCATTATTTCTAGTTTATTGTGCACCCATATTGCCACTGTCTGAAGTGATTGCTTCCCACTGTTCCTCATCTTCTCCCTTCTGCCAAATATTCTGCAATGTTTTACCAACTATTTTCATAAATTCTTGTTTCATTTCTTCAGTGCAGTCAACCCTGTTGTGATACTGAAAGTAAAACGGCCATAATGTGCACTGAAGGAGAGAGTAGTGCATCTTGTCAGCTGTTAAAATACATTTTCTCCTTAACAGAGTGGAATTCCCATTCAGCAAACCAGAGAAGTTGTCATCCGATGTCTCATTGATCACCTGGGTGAAGATGTGAGTGCCTTGATCAAGGACTTTGAGGTGAGTACAATAAATGGCTTTCAGGGTTCTTCCCACAATTAATCTGTAAAGTTGAAATTAGTGCTTACACTGAATAGTCAACTACAAAATCTATTAATCTGCACTTGTGCCTAGACTGCAACAGTAGTTTTACAAATAGCCTATATCCAAATTCAGTTTGGTTTCCATGTTGTCACTGGCTCAACTTTCTGCGCTACTGATGAGGAAGGGATTATTTTACAAACCTAATACACTAAATATAATATCTAACTAAAGTAAACATCAGAAATAACCAACCCCAAGCTAGTTAAAACTAATACACAACTTGCTATACAATGTTACTACTGATTGATTTTGGTTTAGTAATTGATTTTATTTCGGTGACATGGATCAAAAGATGCCCAGCTCACATGGGCTTACAAGACACCATTATTTATAATTTCATGCATAAATCCTGTCTGTCTGCCTGCCTGCTATAACCAATTGCCTTTACAATGTCTGCAGAATGCCGGTGATTCAGCTGTCAATGTGGAAGAAGAGCTGGCAGCGCAGGTGATGGCTGTGTACCTGGTGCGGAATGAAAGTGGACTAGTCAACGATGTAGGGATCGTTATTGAGGGTTTCACTGTACTCAACCATCTTGGGGATCTCAGCAGAGCCTGCTGCTACCTGCTAGGACTAACATATGCATTGGACCTGAAATACCCCAAAACTCTAAAATACATTTTCGAGGTATTTCAGAAAATGCTGCTGAAAGTGGATGCTGGAAACCTTTCAACAAAGGTGCAAAGACTGAAAAACAATGTGGTCACGTAGATGCTGGGGGGCAACCGGTCAGGTGAGTATAGACGTGAATCATATACCAATTGAACCATGTGTGTGGAATGTGGAAATAGACTGTACCCTGTTATTAGTGAGGTTCTGGACAGAAACTTGGAGAATCTATGGCCCATTTTGCCAGACCACCTGGCAGGTGTGGTCTGGCTCAGTGTCGATCTGATTTCAGTGTGTTTTGTGTGCATTTAGACCATTAATATGCATTTTCTTTCCGTCTTCATTGCTGTTAGGCATGAGGCATCTGATTCATGTTTAGAGGCAGTTTCATCCAAAGTGACTTTAAGGTTGTTGTACTTCTAAAGGAGAAAATACTTGATTTTTGCATTTTGAGTTTGGAGTGTCTTGAATTTTGAGTCCTCAAGTTCATGGGAAAATGCCTGTTCTGTGACAGCTTCAAATCTGCTGCCTTAGGTCGTGTCCACATATAACGTTTATGTGTAGTGCACCGAGAGTGCAGTTTGTGATAGGATATGTGATATATGTTTGTTGATGGGTTAAATGACAGTTGGTGATGGTTCAAGATGAAAAAGGTCACAGCACTTTTCTGATCACACCTTTTTATTTTTATTTTTTTTAAAGTGGCCGGCTCCAGTTCTTTTGAAAGAGTGGCCAAATTCTGAGGGATTTGCAAAAATTGCTTGTTGGAATGCATTTTTGGTGTTTATTATTACTTGCACTAATATATGGTGTCAACGTTCTTGCTGCTGGTGTTTCACAGGCGCAAGCTGAGCTGAATTCAGCTGTTTCATTTCTTGTTTTCATTTTCATATACCTCAAATCTGATGCAGCATATGTTTTAGTTCATGTGGAAAAATTTGTCATTTTCTGGTGGAATAATTTTTCAAAATTAAAGTCTCTATATTTGTGAGATTTTGTTCATATTGATTATATTAATACCTTGAGGTTAAAATTAATTGTTTATTAACATGCAATTTTCAAGTAAAATACTCCTATAGCATGTAGTAAATGAAGTTTAAAAAATTAAGTCAATACAACACATTTGTTTTAATAAATAATTGCCAAGTTTTCAGTTATTTCCTACAAAGGTTTTCTATTATATCTACTCAATTTCTTCACTGGTTTCTACTCATGTTTTCTCTAGGTTGTACTCAGTATTTCAGTTACATCTACTCAATTTATTTGGTAATCATACTAAATCAATTGATTCAGACATAATTGAAAGTATTAATGGCATCTACTCAATATTGAAGGTTTGTTTTACCTGATTTCAAGGCTTTAAAATCAACTCAATATTTTTAAGTGTAAAAATGTTTCACTATTTAAATTAAGTAACATGCAGTAACACTTTTTAGAGTGTAGTGTAACTCCATGGCGAGTCTTGCGGCATGTGCAAATATGGGCATAGGCCACTGCTGACTTTCAGACCAGACAGGGTATTGTAGATAAGGGTTCCATTTTATGAACGTTGATGACACCGCTAATATATTTAACTATGATCCTAAGCGCATCCTGTAAACATGGTCTCTCTTGGTGGTGCATAAAAACGCTGCAGTACAAGACAACTAGAAAATGCAATTTCTGGAGAAATTGCGGTGTGAATGCCGTATGTTCGCCCTAGCCGTGATGTCACCCACTGTACAATGTACAATGTACTACTAGCTAGCTAGCCAGCTGGGTAATAACACGTGTGTTGTTGTTCACTCTCTCTGTCTCCCATGGGATTCAATGGTGGGTGGTCCTGTCGCTTGGAAGCTCGTAGCGCCAAAAGCGTGAGGCCGTTTGCTTCCGTAGTTACATGTCTGCGACCGGGACAAGGTTTAGTTTGAGGTGTTTTATTTTTTTTTCAGCTCCTCTTCGCTCTCCGTTTAACATGGGAGTCAATGGAGCGCTCGGTCGGTACTCCCGTCGCTTGGAAGCTCGTACAGCCAAAAGTATGAGGCTGTTTGCTTCCATAGTTACATCTCTGCGACGGCGACAAGTTTTCCTACGTTTTGATGTGTAAATTATGTACGTGGAGTGAAGACTGCGCGAACGCCGGCGAGTTTAGTATGAGTTTTTCGCCTCCTCTGCACTCTAGCAATGACGTCACCCGCTCTAGCTCTGAACACTCGACCACACACACTCATGTAAAAGTCGTTTTGACCATACTTCAAACAACGTGTCATATCTTTAAAAGTTTAAATGCGTATGATTAATACGTTGAATGCGTGGAAGATGTGGCAATATTTTAGTGTTGGAATGACGTTTGTAGCTTGAAGCATGCATGCGTGGTGAACATTTGAAAAAGTGAAGAAAAATAAATAAATTCGCCCCATTCATTTCAATGGGGAAAAATTCCCACTAAAACTGGAATATTTCGGAAATTATGAATGTTATCTCTTAGAGTCATAGCAATCGATTCCCAATTGAGGCGCACGTTTTAAGCTTTGAACGGAGTTTCTACATCGAAAACTCTGGGAGGAGTAGTGCGTCAAAATAAGTGCATGGAATAATAATAATAAACACACAATAGTATATGTTGTGAATGCTTTCAGCATTCACACCAAATATTTAAATTACCACCATAATAAATACATGCATTTAGCTAAATTACAAAGCTGCTAATCATCAGCAGCTGAAGTGGTGACATGCATTTGGTCTTTGGGATCTGTGAGGGGCCAAATGTTCCCGTTCAATGTTGACTGCACACAATTATTTTTGTGCAAACTTCTGCCCAGATTGGGGCCCCCAACAGACCCCACCAACGTCCATCTTTACCAAGAAGCCCCTAACTGTGACGTCAGCAGCTGTGGTCCGTTCATATGGGCAGGTGGGGAAGGTCAGTGACAGGCAGGTCGGCAACTACACGGCTCATGCTAGTTGTGTGCGCCTTTGACTACCAGTAAGTAATAATTTATGTTTAGTTTAGACGTTTGATTAATGTTAACGATTTGTACCATGATGTTATAACTTTGTGGTTATTTGTCAGAGTGTGTATCGATTGGTAGTTTTTGTCCGCCTCGTGTGTGTAGCCTATTGAGCAGCATTCCCGTTGTAGATGGTCATCTTTATTCCTGCCTCCCGTGTCCTGACCAGACAGCCCATATCGCTGCCTAACTTTCAGAACCACAAGAGCTCCAGTACACACAACATGTAGGGCTGATAGTGCCACGTGGTTGCTTGTTTGTGGTGGGATGTACACGGCGTGTATGATGACTATACTGAACTCCCGGGGAAGATAGAAGGGACGGCAAAAGATTGGTGAGCAGGAGCGAGAAATAATGTATATCCTGAGGGTTGCACCACTTGCGTTTTGTCATGAATCAAACCCCTCCATTCTTTGATTTCCCTGACTCTTCCGTCCGGCCCACACTCGTCGGTGGGCCTGGACCCTCAGCCTGCGCGGAACCCCGCTTCATCTCCCTCTGTGTTTCCTTCTCCGTCTCCCTCTGTGTTTCCTTCTCCGTTTCCATGGAGACATGTTGCTGTTCGCCCCTCCCACTACGATCTCTGCCAGCCGGATTGATGGAAAACGTATCCCAGAGACTAAGTTAATGTCCCAGAGACCAAGTTAATGTCAACAAGTGTATCTCGCTTGTATATTGTTAGTGTCGATGTATTTGTGCAATGTTGAATTCTTTTTTTACAAATACAAAAAAAAACACAATCTCAGCGGAGCTACCACGACAGCGACTCATCATGGACGCGCCATCTTGATGACATTCATACCTTTATTTTCTAAGTTTCTATGTCACATTCATTAATACATTTCATTTCGTATTTTTCTCTTTTTGTGCATATTCATTCATTTTCTAATGAAACTTTACATTTATTTGATGATTGCGGCTATTATTTTTACATGTATGTATTTTTTTTCATTTACTCATGTATTTATTTTAGATTTTGGCCGTTTTGGTCCATCATTGCTCCATGCCAATATGTGAAACTAAGCTATTCTCCAAAGTAGGCTATAGTGGCTATTACGATAGATAACCATAACAATACAACGGCCCAGGGTGAGCCAGTCGATGAAGGCCAATCGGTTTTCAACAGCAGCAGCTTGTTGTCTCTTTTCCCTTGCTCCCTTGTCGGTTTGTGTTTATGGAGGGTTTGTGTTCGACAAGCGTTCATCTAATCAACACATCAGCACCCAGAGCAGCGCGGCGTGGAGCGTCTGTTCGTCGAATGGCAGGACCACAGTACAAGCATTTGGTTGGGTTATGCTGCTCTCTGGTGTCGTCAAACGGGTCATGCAACAGGGTTATGTCTCAATGCGTTGTTAATTTAGAAGATGTGCATTTGGGACATCACTATGCCAATCCCGCTATGTGACGTCACAAATGAATATATTGAATATATGTATCATATATGTAATGGCTAGTCATCCTGATACCTGATCACAATTACACTGAATTGAATGTGCTGTTATAGGACACAAATAATGGGATTCTCCCAGGAATTGTGTGCATTTTTTATTAGTCTTTCCAAGCATCTGTTATGGTTATTAGTTTCACTTTGTGCTATATGTATGAGAGTACCAGTCCCAGATTATAGAGCCAGAAGAACACTAATCTGCATTTTCAGTTCCAGATTAATAATGATTAGAAATTGGTTTGAATTGTAACTCATTTGTTTCCTATTGTGACATACATGGAAATGATTGTTTTGCATAAATACCAAGTCCTCCCCAGTCCTGGATCACTAGACTCATGTCTCACACTTTTAAAGGAATTTAAAAACAGTAACCCCAATTTAAATGAAACAACATCAATTTCAGGCAGTCATAATTCTTACTGAAAAGCTGCATGATGGATTTATGGGTTCTAATTAATAAATAATCTGTCATCTGTTTCTGTAATTGTCTATATCTATATTAAATATTTCCAACACTACCAAAAGAATCTCTTTTGAACAAACCTTTTCCTTTCCATGGATGTAATTTCAGTGATTAAGTAGAACGCTATATCAAAAATACAAGATCTCTTTGGAATCATTTAAATGTGTTCATGTGTTATGCAATGGAATGATGAAGGGCCGAGTGGAAAGCATCGGGACTGGTGAGAGATTTCTATAGACAGTTCTGTTTTGTAGCTGTCGGGTTCTTGCTTTGTTTCTAAAAGACCCGAATGTCCTCGTCCACATGAAGATACGCCCACCAAATCGGAATCAAATCTCAAATCTGTTCAAAAGTTACAATTCAAAGGAATATGCTTGGATACTGGGAGCACAAACAGCAAGGCGCCGACCGAAGGGCAACAGGCAAGGGGAAGCGCAATGGGAAAAACACTAAAGGCATCTATACTTCTATACGGGGACACACACACTGGGCGATGCATGACATAACTAGATTTGTCTCAGTCCTCCAAGTGGTGAATATAAATGTCTCCAGACATTTCGTTGAAGAGAACACAGACAATACAAGCGTTTGCGTGTGGGTGTGTGTGTGGAGGGTCAATATGGTGGCGATATGGTGAATCTGGCAGTGAAAGCAACAGTAGAACAACAGTCACATGGACAGTTATTATGGGCAATTTATTATATATATATATAGTATATCATATATTGCCCATATATGATGGGATGAATTAATTACCAATTAAAAAATGAAGTTCAGGTTCCCAGACAGACACACACACACACACACACACACACACTTGGTTACTTGAGATGCAGTGACGAGGAGATGGGCAAGATGAGTCTTGTACTCTCCTTGTCTTTCTTCACAGCTACAGAACCCTTGGCAGGCTCTCCTTTATCCATTCTCCAGGGTGGGCCCAGCCAATCAGACCACAGGTCACAGATACCTTACAAGCAGTAACACTGTCCTGTGTTCTTAATCAGGGTGTGTAAGCAGAAGCATGGCTTCATCTTCATGCCATCAAATTGAAATGCAACGTAATCATTTTTTGTCATTGAAATGTAATCATGATGCTAGGTATCTCTGTATGGACATTCTATACGATGAATTCTATTGACTTTAAAGGTGCAATGAATTGGTGAACATTGTGCAGGTTTTCCTGTACAGCAGGTTGTATTGTGAAGCATGTCAAGTCTCATCATGGCTGCTGTGCACCAGACAAATGATCACGATGTCCATAGTTAGGAAACCTCTGCGAGGCTCGGTCAGGGCCATCGGCCACCTAACACACCTTCAGCTGAGTTGCACATTAGAGGCCCTCGTGGTGTTGTGATCCTCCATGAAGACCCCACATGGGGTCCTCAGTACCAAGTTCAACGTTTCTGGAAAATAAAATAAAAAGACCCCCACCCGGTTCTATTTGTTCACATAGCAACTTGAGCTCCAGTCGTCCAAACCTCTCGGCTTCCGCTCCATCGTGGTGGAGCTCAGGGCGACGTGGCCCTCATGTCGGCGCCAACGGGTCCGGCTGCCCGCTCAGCAGAGGCAGCGGCGGTCGCCCTTGGTGGCCTCCTCGGAGGAGTGCACCATGCTGGGCACCAAGCCACTCTTGACGCCCTCCCAGCCCTCCTGGATCTGAATGTCTCCGCGGTCGACCAGAGCGAAGATGTCCTGCGTCAGGTCGACGAACGCCTGAGACACAAGAGCATGCGGCCGGTTGAATGTGAGGTCATGCGGACAACAAACCAACCGCGAGGAGCCCGATTCACCCGTCTGGAGAACGTGTTCATCGATACATGGAATGTTCGGTGGCGTCTAGTGTGTAAAAAAAACAATACGAAAGAAATTGCTGATTTGCAAAATGTATGTAACGGGCAAAACAAATTTGACTTACTCACGTTTTCATAATAATTTTGAAAAATAAATGAATTACCGCCTTTCACAACTAGTGAAATGCAGAGGCCAAATCCAGATTTTGATGAATGTCAATGAATGTCAATGGAGGCATCTTATTTACAGGCCGTGTGTGTTTCTCATTTGGAGCACCTTTTCCACATTGTTGCCGTTGCGTGCCGACGTCTCCACGTAGTGCACGCCGTAGACGCCCGCCAGCTTCTCCGCCTCCTGCTGGGTCACCTGCCGCTGAGCCTCCAGGTCGCACTTGTGGCCCACGAGCAGGAAGACGATGCCGTGCGGCTGGACGTGCCGCTTGGCCTCCGCCAGCCATTCGTGGATGTTCTGGAAGGAGCGGCGGTTGGTGATGTCAAAGAGCAAGAGGCCGCCCACCGAGTTCCTGTAGTAGGCCCTGGTGATGGACCTGCATGCGCAGGGGGACGAGCGGAGGATCAGCCCCAACAAGACGGCCGTTTATACCCACTCACAACGCCCGGATGTACCGCATCAAGAACCACGTGAGGATGGGTCACGCTTCAGAGGAGAGCAGCAGGAGGGTTAGTGGGTTGATTCTGCTTCATCTTTAAGGTCTTTGAGTAAAGATGTGGAGTAGGGGGACAAAGTCAAGAGACAAAGTGATGCTATCTGGACTAACGCCGCCGCACATCTTGAAATCATGAACCCTCAAAATGTGAAACAGGCGATGGAAGCACAATCCTCAGGATACATCAACAAACATGACAAAGAACATGACAAACATGACATCCTTACTAACTGAGATCAGTAAATAATAAGTTTCCTTTTTCGTAGGCTACCTGAACCTCTCCTGGCCGGCGGTGTCCCAGATCTGCAGTTTGATTCTCTTCCCAGGTTCAATCTCCACCAGGCGGGAGAAGAAGTCGACCCCCACGGTGGGGTCGGACACCTGCGCGAAGCGGCCCTCGGTGAACCTGCGGATCAGACACGACTTGCCGACAGTGGAGTCTCCGATCACGATCAGGCGGAACTGGTAAAGCCAGATGGTCTCCATGTTTCACGGACCTGTGTGATATCAAAACCAGACCAAAGGCAATACTTTGATTTATTTTTTGGACCTTTTGATGTTAATTAATAATAATAAACTTGATGAACTTCATAAAGTGCTTTTCTTAACAAGGTTACAAAGTGCTTTACATAAAAAAAGAGCAGCAGATAAAACAGCATTAAAACACCAAGAGAAAAAAATAAAGATACAACATGTCAATTGGCAGGAGTGGGAAGATAAAAGCTAGCTACTTTAAACATTAAAGAATGCTATAATTGTATGTAATGGCAAAAATTAGGGATGAATGAAGTATAATCATAATCAAATAAACAAAAAGCTATGCATTGTTAAATGAATGAAGAGAATTCTTTGATATTTATATTTCGATATCAATATATTAGGGGG
>OMOU01064595.1:0-10381 GCA_900312585.1 Malacocephalus occidentalis | reverse complement strand
ACCATCAGCATGGCATACACCAGGGGCTGGAACTTCAGCTGACACATGGCGAACACGCGGTCATCCAGGCGTGTGCTGGTGCCCGTCCTGAAGGCTTTCTGCAGTGCCACGCACACACACACACACACACACACACACACACACACACACACACACACAGTAAGGCCTCCGGACACCAAGTTTGTATTAAATACATTTGAAATGGGGGAAGAACTAAATATTTGCTGTCTCATTGTTTGCAGTTGTCAAACTGAAGAGACCAGGAACAAGTCCGGGCTCCGTAGGTACTGTTCAGATATTGCCGTTATCTGGACACATATTGCAATTGCAATATGATTCATAATTCATGGGAATTACCATATCTGTGTCCATTTAAGTGACTCTTGAGGTTTTTTTAATTTTATTTTTACATTTAGGTCAGAGCATCTCTGCAGCACCACAGTACTTCATATACATTAACATTTGACCCTTATGTTCAGCTCCTGCGCTTTGGGATACTGCACTTGGCCATATTGTGATTGTAATCATATTTAAATGAACTGTTTGGCCCTAGTGTTCACGGATTCAAACCAAGCGCTTAGCCACCAGCTGCTTGTTTGGCGGTGCCAGACAGCGAGTGTCAGTAGGAGGGGGGCAGGCGCTACCTGTTTGAGCAGGGCCAGGACGTAGAGGGGGAAGAGGCGCAGGCAGGCGGGGGCCAGGAGGCCCGGCTGCTGGATGCTCAGCACGCCCTGGCGGAACGACGCCAGGGAGTCAATGGCCGCGTTGGTCATGGCGTCCCGGGCGTCGCCCAGACTTGCCGACACCGAGCGGTCCACGGCTAGAGTAGATGACGGAGAATGACGAGTCATTATACAGAGAGACAGAGAGAGCCAGAGAGAGCCAGAGACAGAGAGAGGGAATCGCAGGAATATTCAATTAATGTTATCCGCTGCGGACGCAGAGACACTCATCCATGCATTTATATGGTCCAGACTGGATTACTGTAATGCACTGTTCTCTGGCTTACCAAACTCTACTACGAAAAGCCTCCAGCTTGTGCAGAACGCTGCTGCTAGACTTCTAAACGACAACTATGAAGTTTGACCACATTACTCCTATTCTCACTTCTCACTTAAAACCCACCTATGTAACATTGTTTTGGCTGCTGGGAGTGCCCCTCGGCTCCAATTACAGCTAAATCATTCACGCTGGCTGCCGATAGGTATTAGGGTAGAGGTTGCCTTCCCTATGCCTTCCCTATGCTCCATCTAACCATTCATCTAACCAGTCATGTGACCATGACTGGACTCCTGGCCATCCCACCTGATGGCTACCAGCTTGCTCTCCAGCCAGCACCATCCCACAATTACTATTTACATTACTATCTGTACCTTGTTACTTAAAATTGTTATGCCTTTATGCCCGTTTGACACCCATTGCACTCCGAACCGTCCCTGGAAGGAGGGATCCCCCACTCTGCCTTCCTTCTCCAGATTTCTTCCTTGATAATTAAGGGAGTCTTTTCTTGCCCTTCGGGGGCTTGGGCTCGGGGGGTGTCATCATGATCACTTGGCTAATATGGCCTGTAAAGCCCTTTGAGACTGTAACTGTGATTAACGGCTATACAAATAAAATGGACTTGACTTGACAGAGACAGAGTGACAGAGAGAGACAGAGGATTATAGGCTCATTGACCTTAAATGACCCAAGAGAACAACTAGCGCTCTCTTAATTCCAGATGACATTTACTCTTATGGGATGGGCCTGTGGGGGGTTAATAGAAAACCAGGTCCATCGCTATCACCTGTCAAGGGTAGTAAAGTTGGTAGAGGCCGATGGAAACACACTACAGCATGCTAAACGTTAGCACAAGGCTGCCTGAATACTGGATCATCAGTGATTTGATCAGTGGCTTGATAGGCACTGAGAACATGATTATATGGACATTACTTCAACTTCTCCTAAAGCCCGGTGAATAACCACCCTGAAAATCCATGTGCCGCTTTGTTCATTTAAAATGGGGCTTCAGTCACTGTAGGATGAGCCATGAGGCTGGAATGAAGGCCCTGAGGCCAATATCCTAATCCTTCATTAAGTCGACGATCCTTCCGCCCGTCTCCATGCAGGGCTAGCGCTTGGTGCTACTGCAGGCGGTATAACGTACCCATGCTAGCCAGCAGCCCCGTGACAGCCTGGACGTCTGCCCCAGCAAAGATGTCCGACAGGGAGTTGGCCACCGGGAGACACAGGGTGTGCACACGGATCCTGCGCTCTCCTGTCGACAACAGAAAGGCTGTTAGAGGCCGTGCTGTAGGTGAGATTCAAGAGCAAGGTCAGTGTCTTTTGGAAGAAATGCCACAGCCATCTGGAAGCCATTACTGAGTTAAATGCTGGGTGATCTGTTGTGAGTTGACTGTGTATGCCTCTGAGCTGATTTAGATTTTAGACCACTCCAGGTGTACTTCTGAGTTCTGACCAACCAGGTCACACCTGACTGATTTGGGGAATCCATCTTGCCTGTCAATCACAGGTGTAGAAATGCAACACTTCTCAATGGTGGAGAAACATATAGAAGGGCGTGCATTTTGTGGGTTCTAAAATGTTTCTGCTCTCTTGACAACTCTCCAATTTTACCTACAGCAGCTTATCAGTTAAAATTATTATTATTATTTTTTTAATAAAATAAATAAATAGAAATGTTTCCACCCTGGTCTGAAAACAACGCAATATATTACATTTGTCTAAAATCAAATGAAATGTGTTATAGGCTAGAATGTCAAATTAAATACAATACGCGTGTGTGCACTTTCTGTTGGTCCAATATTGAACTAGGAGCTGGCGCACACACAGAAGGTCGTAGACCTGGTGCGAGGTCACTCTGAACAGAAAGTGCACTTCCTTGAATAATCAAGACACACAGGATAAATCAGCCGTCACCACACACACTCAAGAGGAGCTGTAAACATGTTAGCAGATCTGCACCATAAACTGGTTTACATACAGGTTCCTGTGCCTTGGTTGTCAGAGGAGCCCAGCAGAAACCAGTTCAGTGGTACATGCAGGGAGTGCAGGGAGATCTGCTACATTATTATATACCTCATCTTCTAACAATGTAGGCCTTCCCTTGTGGAACCCCGCAAACTAAAAACACTCTGGCCGTTTTGTCTGGGGCACAACATCTACTAAACTAGGTAGGCCTAATAGGCTACCTCACATGACACTGGCGGGTGTACACAAATAGATACGATCTTGTAATGAACCGGTGTCAACCTCATTTGTGATATGTGCACTATACCCAAGAGAAGACTGGACTGGCCTTCATGGAAGACTTTTCATTTTCTAAATGTTCACAATGTCAACAAAGAGTGCGCCTGTTCTGACCTTTTCCCTTCCCAACTGTTCCACACGCCACTTCTGAAAACCGGACCCATCAAAAGGTAGGTCGACACATACTGGAAGGCGCATCAGTGTTCAGCTGTTAACGCCTCCTCTATTGATCATCAGACATGTCCGTCACAAAAGGGGAATGGGGGACATATCCGAACAAGTCCAAGGGTATATTTGGTATTTTCTAAGTAAGGGATCTCTCACCTTTGCTGGAGGTGTAGAGCAGTGCGGCCTGGAAGGAGACCACCTGCATGTCCACCAGGTTCTCCTCGATGGACATCTGGACGGCGAAGCCCGCGTCCGGGTTCACGTTGGGCAGAGACAACAGGTCCGTGGAGCGCACAAAGAAGTTCCCATGGAAGGTGTGGATGGACAGACCTAGGAGAGAGAGAGATGGAGAGAGAAGGTGGGGGAAGGGGGCATTACTTGGATGTTTGTCTCGGCATATGTGGTCATAAACATAGTCCCATCAAAATGGTGGCAAGAGCTCAAATCTGTGTGAATGAGTCGATCATCGCAGGGGGTAAGCGTAAGTGTTGAGGAAAAGCATTTTTAGTGTTTATTTGTCTCAATACTCAACAGTTTGGATTTGGCCACGGTCAAGGTAGAGATTCACAGATTTAGTAAAATCTTATTTTTGTTCAGATTGATTTCAACATTTAGAATTTGTATCATATTCTCCTATGAGGGCCACAAGTATTGGGGGAAGATGGTATAGTGTCTAAATGAAGAACTCGTATTCAGGATTTGATCAAACGTGTGCAGGTCTGTGATGCATTGAGCCCATCAGATTCTGGGTAACATTTGTGGTAATGGTCTTTTTGCCTTCAGTCTCAAGATGTTCCAGGCCACACAGCTCCAGACCCCCCCCACCCTGAACTCAGTATCCCCCCAGGGTGGTGTCCTCAACCCGCTACTGTACTCCCTGTACACACATGGCTGTGTGGCCCGGTGCAGCTCCAACACCTTCATCAAGTTTGCGAGTGACGCAGTGGTGGTGGGCTTGATCTCCAGTAACGGTAAGAAGACCAACCCAGAGGAAGGTGCTAACCTGACACTTATAGTAGAATTACTATATAGCCCTGTATGATATACTTCTGTTGAACTAGGAGCTGGCACACACAGAAGGTCGTAGAACTGGCGTGAGGTCACTCTGCAAGGACAGAGAGACTAAAACGGAGATTCTTTCCGCAGAACATTAAGACGGTGAACTCTGACCTCACCAGGGCCCCCCACTGCCCTTCCCATGCGCACGCACACACTCACGCACATTCTGCTGAGCATCACCACTTTTCATTTCACTGCATATCCTGTTTAATCTTGAATCTTGACTGACATCATCACCGAAGGCAAGTGAGCCACTTCCAGTGGCAGCCATGCACGGCCAGGCCACAACACCCCTCCACCAGATTACATCCATCAAGTGGTATGCTGTGGATTTTGCCAATTCTGTTTTCTCTCTCCACACTTTATACTTGCCAGCACTGTGGCGCATGTCAATTTTTGACTCAACTGGCCACAATACCCATTTACAGAACTCTACGGGCTATTTTAGGCACTTTTTGCAAACTCTAATCTGACCTTCCCATTTTTGTGAGTATTCTGTGAATAGTAGTCATGTTCACACATTCATGCCTACTTCCTGGAGGGTGTACCTGCTCTATGGGACAGTCACTGTTTGACAGACCCGATAGCAGATTCCAAAGCTGAACCAAGCCTTTGAATCAAGACATTCACAGCTCTCTTGTACCTGCACAAATTATGTGATGGAACACACCGACTAACCAGAAACACCTATCAACTTAATGGCCCAAAACTTTTGGTGGCCTGAACTAGGGGAACACTGCATGAAAAGGTTTAGAACCAATGTCAATTAAAAAACATTTAATTCAACTTAAGAATCCCTATTAATTGATCTACTTTCAATTTGGTGGAGAGCCAAGAGAAGGAAAGTGCTTTTCCCAATGCTTATGCAGGGTACTGTACAGCAATGTTGAACTTCTTAATGTTGAACATCTTATAAGAGATTCCACAAGATTGCAACACAACAATTTTGTATGTAGGCGACTTGCAAATCTCTAGTACACTGAAACATGACTTGAACGCTCTGGAACTCTTTGGGAACCTATCCACCCATTAAAAATGATCTGATTCCCCCAGCGGAGTGCTGCCAGGGTACAGCGCGGGCCTAGCCTGACCTTTGGTGCAGCGTATCCTCATGACGGCCTCGAAGCCGATCTTGCGGGTGAGGTACCGCTTGAGATCCTTCTGGAAGCGCTCCACCTGGCAGGGGTTATGCTGGTGGTGGTAGGAGGGGTAGTAGTATACGCTTCCTGCAGAGTACCTGGATATGCAACCTGCAGGGAGCAAACGTCACATTGTGATGCTGACGAAAACATGAAATGACATGTAGCATAGGACTGCAGGTCGCAATTGAACAGTGGGCTGAACAGCAGGTTGATACAAGGTGTATCGCCTGCATTGTTAGCACACTAGCAGCTTGAGAACCTGCATTGGTGCAGAAAAGACCCTTTTCACAGATGGTCAGTATCAGGGTAAAGTAGCTTCGTGTTCCTGTCATTTCAACCGTAGGTGGGTTTCATTCCTTTCCGTGGCAGCACCAGCATGGTCAATGTATACAGTATTTACTCGACTAGTAGTGTCTGCTGCACTGCCATATATAAACCAAACTGCCCCATAATCAATGGCATGCGGTACAACTGGCATTTTCTGTTGTCTATTTCTCTTGTCTATTCTAAGACAACAAATATACACCCTCAATGCACAGGATATAAAATACAAGTTAAAATAACACTACAATATTTTACAACACGAATTTCTGAAAGATTGGTCACCTAGAGATGCCAGGTCGCAGTACTGAGCGCTGAGGAGGAACAGGTCCACCGCCACCTGCTGGCCTGAGCAGTCCAGCGCCAGCTTCTTGTAGAAGTCTGTGGCGGGGGCCAAGTGCTGAATGTCCTGTTGAGGCCCATGACATGACACACAGCATTAAGTCATTTTCATAAACGCCATTGGTCTGTGCATTCCAGTAAGCTTATCCAGTGAATGACTAAATACTGTTTGATGGAAACCTAACTCACAAACGGATGAGCATTGGAGAGAGAGGGCCACTCTGGTGGCTTTTAGTGAGTCAAGGTATAGACTACGGCTACACACTGGGACTGTTGGTGTCTAGATTTGACAACTGTTGTAAATTCAATTGTATCTAGAATAGGAACAAGACGTTAAAAATCGCCTCAGCCTGTCCAGATGTAGGGCGGTATCCAAGAGATCGCTGCTCGACAGGTTTCAGGTTTGTGTCACATTGGCGGTTTGTTTTATCTTGGACGATGCGTGGAGACATCGTGACCATGGTGCCACAGTCGACATAACTTTTGGATGATGCTGTGAATCACGTTTAAACACAGAAATGCGCGATCGAGGACCCGTAGAGCCATAAGAAAGGGCAACGCTACCCACTTTCTTTTGGTTGATCAGCGGTGACGCGTGATCTGCACGTGACGTGAGAAAGCCTCCGTGGTCTGACGTTTGGGCCTGCAAGGAGATTCAGCGAGACGACGTCGCGTGTCTCGGTCTACATGTGGAGCGTGCGCCTCCCCTTTGAAAACACCCGTAAGTTTAGCCGGAAAAACATATGTCTCTGCATTGCGATCTCATAACCGTCTTCATATGCAATTTGAAGAGATTCAAAACACGGTCGACCCCTTGTTTGATGGGGACAAACTACCATAGGTCTGACAATTTTCCTGAGCATGCCGTACCACTGAATTTCATAGGTATGTAAACAACTAAAGTGAACAGTAACAACTAACAGTAGAACAAAGCATGGGCTGCATGAGCTGTTTTTGTAGAGCAGCCTTCCAGCACAACACAGCCAGACAAACAGGGCACAGAGCCAATGCGAGTTGCCATGACAGATGTGGAGTTGGAAATGTTCAGGATTGATTGAGATTCACCCGGTGGCATGTTTCAACAACAAAACTCAGAAACATGACATTGGAAATGAGTGGACGCTCATGGAAAACTGTTGTGAAATGGACCAATAAATATGGATACATTTGAATGGCAAACTTCGACTTCCTACTCCACTCATGAGGCATAGCGATCAGCTGTCGGAGGAGAGCCCCAGAGCGGTCACATGATGTCACTCTCCCCGGCCGCTATGGGCTCTGCCATTGTGCTGCTCTGGCCACATTCTACTTAAGCGACGGCACACACTGTACGACACAAGTCGTACATTTCTCTCCTTAACTCCTACTGTACGAGTAAATCATCTGTGATGTAAAGCCAAGAGTTCTCACGCTGCACGTAAATAAAACGGCCCTAAAAGCTCCTTGTTTGAGGCTGAATGAGTTCGCTTGTTTCTAACCCTGCAAAAAAAGAAGAAGCGCATCTGGACTTTCATATGCGCTGACGTTGCTCTTGTTCATATCGGTGGAGGAAACAGCTGGAGTGTCACGGATGCAGTTGCCGCAGCTCCACCAACCTCCATAGTCTGTGCCACACGACGCGTCACCATTGTGCCGACCAACATTTCTGACATGTCGGAAAAGGCTCGGAGGACGTGGCAGTACCTTGGCAGAGGCTCGCTGGTTGGGGTCCTCCCTGGACTTGAGCGCCCCCACGCCCAGGTTAGGCAGCTGGGTCTGGAAAACGGACACGCGCCCCCCGGTGGGGGACATCAGCTTGAAGGCGGCCTGCAGCGCAGGGCCCAGGGCCGACTGAGTCTCCATGGTCTTCTCAAATATATGGGGCAGACTCTTGAGCAGGTCCTGCACCAGCTGCAACGGACATTGGGCGTGTTACAATGGTAACCAAGTGTGTGTGCGTCAGCCTAGTTAGGGTCATATTGTCATCAACCAGGGGAAACTAGTCAAGGGCCCATTGGGTGGCCCCTGGTTTAGCGTGCAGCTTTCCCAAGAAGCGCTCTTCCAAACAACATTACACTGCATGCATACATATAGATATATTGACAAATGCTGACATGACAGAGTTCACAAATATCTACTGTCAGCACATCCAGGACAGTATTGAGTTTCATCTCTATATGGTCAGCAGGATATACTGTACATTATGACGTTTCTTACCTCTTTGCATTCATTGAGGTTCACGAGAAGGCTATCTGGTGTTGGTAAAAATATATCTAGCGGAGGAAAAATGGAACACAGGGTTATGTTCCTGATGGAAATAGGAATGTTTAAACTAAACTAGACTATTATGCAAACCTTATGAATGAATTGGGCTTGCTGTTGCTTGCAACATCTAGATATTTTGGGCCCAGACGAGCTTCGGAGTGCAATTAAAAAAGAGGCCAATGTTTTGCACTGTAAACATGTGCTTTGCTAGCCCTCCCCACAGCCTTACCTTCGATGTCCGACACGATGAGCATCTGTGGCTGGGACAGCCCCTCCTGGAGGTTATAGAAGTGGATGGTGCTGTCGAAGGTGATGAAGCCCACTTTGGTCCGAGTGTCGCCGGGGAGCCTGCAGCACAGAGAGGTGAACGCTCACAATATTTAGCTTCTTGGATCCTTTCCTCAAGTCTTGTTTTGCCCACATATCAGACACGAAACAAGATGAGTTTTTGCCAACCTAAATAAAATGATACGTAGCTGTGTATAAAGCTACATAAACACAGCTTATGAATATCTAGGAGAACCGCCCTATCCTCACAGTGCATCTCTCAACATCTTCCTGTTAGTAATGTGATATTAGCCGAGCGTGGTGGTACATACGCGCTGATGTTGTCCAGCAACGATTGGCAGACCACGTTGAGGTAGCCCGTCTCGACTGCATTGTGCGCCACGTCCAGGATGAAGAGGTAAACGGCAGGCTGGGGCGGCCTCAGCTGTCATGACAACACAGAGCAGCTTCACAAGAGAGCATGTACATCGACGCGTACAAACGCTGGGCTTGTTTTTACAAACCAGTGCAGAAAAACAGAATGATCTTTTATCTATATTTCATTGAAATCACTATGATCATTTATGTTTTTGCAACATGATTTTTGTAAATGTGTGCCAATTCGGAATTCGATTTTGGGCTTTTTTTATTATGCCAAGAAAACACTGACTGAAAGGTGCTTTATGCAACAATAAGACAGAGCGTTTTAATTGGGTTCTGCGGTCCAAATCCATTATTTTAGACTCCAAGCTCACCAATGTTGGCGAGCTTGGTGAGATGTTTCTGGGCACACACAGTATATCAGCACACATTTGACACACACTATAATACAGATGTGATCAGGATCTAATCACTTAAGGGGAAGTTGCCTATGGCTAATGGCCCTGTATTGGTAAGAAAGAAGAATCACTCTGAATCCTTAACTTTATAGTTGAAATATATTTGATACATTAGAGACTAAACTGAATAATGAACAGCCCAAGTTGGACTTCATCAGTATTGAGAGAAATGCAGATGGCCGTGGTACCATGTATTCAGAGGGCGCTATGAACTCAATGGTCGCGTTCTGGACTTCGGGTCGTTTTTGTGGCTCGCCGTATGACCTGCTGATGGGGTTGTACATGAACTCCTCAGGGACTGGAGGGGGGGAGACACAGAGACACACAGACAGAGAGAGAGAGAGAGAGAGAGAGAGAGAGAGAGAGAGAGACAGAGAGAGAGAGAGAGAGAGAGAGAGAGAAAGAGAGAGAGAGAGAGAGAGAGAGAGAGAGACAGAGAGAGAGAGAAGAGAGAGAGAGAGAGAGACAGAGAGAGAGAGAGAGAGAGAGAGAGAGAGAGGGAGACAGAGAGACAGAGAGACAGAGACAGAGAGAGAGAGAGATATTACCACACACTGCCTGCACATCACATGATCACCCTACACTAGCGCTGGGCCTGAGACCGACTCCATTCATGACACCATGACAGGAGAAGACTCGTGGCTGTACATGAACTGAAGCAGATTAGAGGAATCCAGTTCACAGATGTGAATGTAACACAGCTCTATTGGGACTAACTGGTGAACATCTAATTGAAGATGATGTATTAAG
>OMOU01064586.1:17150-28100 GCA_900312585.1 Malacocephalus occidentalis | reverse complement strand
TGTGTAAGGCTAAATTATCTTCACATCTGTAACTCATGGTTAAGATAAAAGAAAAAAGAAACTTTCCACAAAGCCCTTTTTATTTTTTATTATTTCTTTTAAATGAAATACCTGTGATTTTTGTGTGTGTGTGTATGTGGGTGTGTGTGTGCGCGCAAAGTACAGAGAACATTGACTAGCCTGCACGATACTCGAAGTAGACTCAGCATTACTTGGTTTATTTCCCTGTCCTGTGTACATTTGTTGGTTTCTGCCTCGTTGTTTTTATAGGGTACCAGGTTGTGTTGGCCTGCTCTTTCCTCATTCCCCTTGATTACGTTCATGGTCAGGATGTTTGTAAATGTCTCTGCTTTTTGATGATTAAAACTAGATTGTGTTGTAATAAAAATGTTTACTGTGGTCCACTTATCATGGTGAATTTCTCTTTTAAGTGAGTCATTTATATTAAATGTGTATGTTGGCATTGTTGTACATGTGTGTTGAGCCTAGTGGCGTTAAGCTGGACTAGAGTGATACATGTATTGGTGACACAAGTATAGGTTTTTTTTACTGCGTGAATTACACTTATGTGATATTCTTTACAATGAAAATTGGTCAGGGATTTGAATATTTGCAGTCATTTTGCAATACTTTTTACATATTTCTCATCCTTGCTGTTTTGGCAACATCTGCTCTGGAAATGGTATACATCACTGCATAGTATTTAGTTATTTTTGGATTTGTGGTAACTTGAAGGCTTGGTGTCCTACTTTTTAATTTGTTTTTTTATTTTTTCATTTTACTTCCCCCCCCCCGTTTGCCTCTTAAGAAAATTAGACATGTAATAGTTGGACTCTGTGTGTTTACATGTAGACAAGGGTATATACTGGTGACACAACTAACTTGATGTTTTTATATTACTACAAACTAATGCCCCCCCGCCCCATTCAGTGAATCTTGAATGTACTGTATGTTTTTGGTATATGCTCCAAACACATACAGCACTGTCCTTTTTTTAATGGTTTCGCCGAGCCTGCGTACACTGCTGGCTCATTGGGATTGTACCGCCATGCAGGCCCACATATGCATTGTGTGTATGGTCACATATTCTCCAAAGGGGTGACTTGTACTGGGAACACCATGGCAGTACTTTCTGATGTTATGCCTACGAGTGCAGCCCTCGTGGGTTTGTTGTGACAGTGGCTTTTGTGTTCCAAAGATATAACTCAATATATACATTATTCTACTCGGATGTCAGTCGAAATTGACCAGTGCTTGGGATAACCTGCTCACAGTAGCTTAAAGGTGGCACTATGATTGGGAAACATTTTTTATAATGAAAAACTCAGGTGAAATTGAGGTGTTCTTGTGTGTTTTAATCCTGGTTAACCAAAACATCTGGCTTCTAGGCCAGTGCCAAAGTTAGACGTATTTGATACCTTTTTTTGTTAATAAAATGACTTTCTTAATGAGCCTATTTTTATTTTAGTTTTTTTAAATGAAGCACTGGGGGGGGAGAAATGTTTCTTCTGTGTGAGCTAAGGTTCCTTATGCATAATGGTCCCAGGATATTTTTTTGTATTATTATTGTATTGGTCCAGTAGTTGTGAACATTTGAGGCCTCGCTTCTGTGAAATCACCTCCAGTTGCATTGTTGTGGTCTTAGTAGGGTTTTTGAGTAAGTTTCAGTATTATCATCCACATTTCTGAACCTTTTTGTATTTTAGAGGACGAACAAGGACAGTATAACGTACCCGTCCAGACATGGATTTTAACATATTTCCAAAAGTGGCCAAGGTGCGATGGCTAACTTTTACCTTGTAGCACCATTTGTCAAAAGAGATCATTGTAAGTTATTGCACGCAAGTAGTCAATGATTTTTAAACCAATAGGTTTTCCATGATTTAGAGTTTGCAGCAAAATGGTTTCCAGGTTCTGATGGAAGTCACCTGTGAAAGGTAAGTGTTAATTGATATTCTGCAGAAGAAAACAAATTGGACTAATTCTGTTCAATTAACTCCATGAATACAGCCCAGTATGTTTATGAAGACTTGATATGCAGACATTTGGATGTAATAACTACAAGTAAATCCTACCCTACGGGGTAAAATAAATGGTTTATATTTGATAAAAGAAAACATGGCATTGTTTGTTTATTTGTATCAATGTGTTTAGAGTGAGTGTTGGGTTTTTTTATATGGTAGTTATATAACTCGTGGGGAAACATGTAAAAATGATTCGTGGGTTTTTAGAAGGAAAAAAAACGAATCAAACATTTGTTAGCAAATGTAAATAAAATAGCATTTTTCAACAATGATTTACAGTAGAAATTGAAATATAGATGCATGTAAAATAGCGGAACTAAAGAATCCCTGTCATTGGGGCTCTGCCGGTTGTTCCAGATGTAGCACACTCCAAGTTCCGGTGCTTGTTCGGCTGGTGGTTTTTGAATGAATCGCTAGTTGTATTTTATTGAGCCCTTTAAATGGCGGCTTTAATACATTCATGTCCGCCCAGAAATAAAGCAAGATAACGTAACCGCGGGATACGTACACATGTGTTCTGCTGAACTGTACTATGTTCAAGAAGATGGCGGAATTTGGTCCAGACTCCGGGGGACGCGTTAAGGTGTTGCTCCTTATAAACACACTATATACTAATTGTAGCACTGCTTTAATCTTGCACGCAATAATGTCGTTATAACATTGCATAATGTTACAAAACTGATCACGAGTCTTCTTCTGTGGTATCCAGGGTGTGACTATCGTGAAGCCCATCGTTTTTGGGAATGTGGCCCGCTACTTTGGGAAGAAGAGGGAGGAGGATGGACACACACACCAGTGGTCTGTGTATGTGAAGCCTTACAGGAACGAGGTACACACACCCCCTATACGCACCCCCTACACAATTGTATAAAAACACAATTCCAAAACAGTACATATTCAAGATACAATATCAACAACAATATTTCACAAGATTAACATAAAGACATCACACTAACAGCACAAGTTGGTAGCAGGCAGAGCATCTACAGGTACAGGTATTTTACCGGGTTTTTTTCATCAGGATGCAGTACAAGATGGTGTAAATTCTATAAATTTAGACTATAGACAGACAGACAGACATGCGTGCAGAACCCAGTTACTACTCTGCTTAATAACTTGGCATGTATTGTCAAGTGAACCAAAGCCAACCATTCCAGACTCCTATTGAAACTACAGACTGATCACTGCTGCTATGAAACCCATTGATATGTTAAAGTTTAACTGTCATTCCTTCAGGACATGTCTGCATATGTGAAGAAGATCCAGTTCAAACTGCACGAGAGTTACACGAACCCACTGAGAGGTGAGCCGACCCGGTGCTGCCCATCCCAACCTCACCAACCATGCCACGGAATACAAACACTGAACAATACATCTGCGTGGGGTTGTGTCTTCAAGGTTATGTCTGTGACTTTAGATATAGTTATGTATGTTTTTATAGCTCAATTTGTTCTGTTTTCTTGTTCAAGTTCAAGTTCAAGTTCATTTATTTGTCAAATGTGCTATATTGACATACAGCACGGATGAAATTACATGCCTCTCAGGCCCACGGTGCAACAGGTGAAGTAGTGAAATAAATAAACACTGTAAACAATATACAATATAAACAGTAAGACAATCTAAACAGTAAAGCACAATATAAACAATGAAGACAATATAAACAGTGAAGTCAAGACAATATAAACAATATGAACAGAAGGACAATATAAACAATATAAACAGTAAACAATAAACAGTGACACAGTAAGTTACTTTATTTTATTTTTTTCAGTCCGAATAGTCTAAGGCACGGTAAAGTACCTGTATGAATGAGCAAATTAGTTATGATAATACATTTAGGAAAATGCTGCTATTAACATCGGTAAGGCTATTGTACCCAACCAGTGATGTTTCTCAAATGCTTCTCAGTGGTGACCAAGCCGCCTTATGAGATCACCGAGACTGGCTGGGGCGAGTTCGAGATCATCATCAAGATCTTCTTCATTGATCCAAATGAGAGGCCGGTGAGTGCTGAAAAACACACACAGAGGGTGGCAATGCCACAGAAAGTAGAGCATTTGTCTGGCAACTAGACGGTTGCTGGTTCAATCCCCGGCTGGTGTGTGTCATTGTGTGTGATGTTCTGGCCTGCTTTGTGTTTTTAGGTGACCCTGTACCACCTGCTGAAGCTGTTCCAGTCCGACTCCAGCGCCATGCCCAAGAAGACCGTGGTGTCTGAGTTCTATGATGAAATGGTACAGCAGCCGTTGCATGACTCAACACAAGCCACTGAACCCACTTCAGTGGCCACTGGGCTCAGCTCAGATATTCAACGTGTTAATAAGGCAGATGATGTGTGTTACAAGAGCTTGTTGGTCGTGAACTACAGAGTAACAAGTCGTCGTTTTCTCCTCTCAGATCTTCCAGGACCCCACGGCCATGATGCAGCAGCTGCTGACCACCACCAGGCAACTGACCCTCGGGGTGTATAAGCACGAGACGGAATGTACGCAAACACGAGTATTCATTCACGCACGCACACACACTTCCATGTGCCTCCATGTGCTCTCTATGCTGTAAAGCCCACTGTCAATGCACACACTATATGGTATATGTATCGTGGTAATAATACCGTATATATTTAGGCTCTGTTTAAAGTGGGTTATATGTGTCATTGCATATCTACATGTACATCTACGTGTTTACTTATAATTTATTTATTCAGGTGTGTTGTTTTATGTGTCGTTGTTTTTGTGTCATCCAGTCGGCGAGCTGGAGGTGAAGACGCGGGAGAAGCTGGAGGCGTCCAAGAAGCGGACGAGTCAGGAGATCACGGAGCTGAAAGACAAGCTGAAGGTCAGCAGGGAGAACATCAACCACCTGAAGACTGAGATCAAGAGACTGGAGGAGGACGCCGACCACAAGGAGCACTAAGGCCGCAAGCACAGGAGACGCACACGCTCACACACATACAGGAGACACGTACACACACACATATAGGGAACACACGCGCATGCTCTCACACACACACACACGAACACACGGGGAACACGCACACAGCAGGGAACACACACCAAGAAGCCCTCTGTGTTTTTGCAAAAAAGACATTTGTAGGATCGGATGCATATTCTTTTTCTATTATTCATATGAAACGAACCATTTCATGTTCAACATTTATTTAGTCACTCAGCCATCACCAGGAGGAAACGCCAGATGTTTGTGTGTGGTTTAAACGTGCCTCTTTGGCTAGTTCCAAAAGCATGCCCTATGCCTAGTTGATGTGGCCTGTAGGCAAAACTATTTGTAGTTGTTTCTTCTTATGACGTTTTGTACATTTTTTGGGGAATCACTTTTTCGGGAGGGTTGTTTTTGCTCTGCGCCAATGCAATGTAAACATCAGCTTCAAAATGGACTGGATCTTTTTTAGCCATATAATAAATTGGCAAGTATCACTGCTTTTGAGGTCTGCATTTTATTTACCATTTTATTTAAGTTATTTTGTACATGAAAAATACAGAAGAATTGTGGATTTTTTGCACTATTGTATATTTGTTGTCATTCAAGGACAACCAATATTTGCTCTGTTTAAGTCATCCGTCATTGAACAAATATCCTATCTTAGAGTCCCACATGTTACTGTCGACTCTGAGGAGAGAGCTGCTTAACCTGATATACCAGATGAAAGGGAAGGCTGTGGGAGAATTTAATTCAAGATGTATGTGAACGTGGAACAGACTGATGTGCAGGCGGGGAGGCAGGATATGATATACAAGGTCCTGAGAAGAAAGCCTGAACTAAGAGCAGCAGATCAAAGTGGAGTTATTATGTATGAGCATTTAAAAGAGTTTGAGCCGGAGGATGGGAAAATGCAGCTCACAGGGAAAAAAAAATGTCAAACAGCGAGTAAAAGGATGGAAGAAGGGAAGATGTGGAAAAAGCACCAGGAACGAGACAATTGCAGAAAAATGCATCAAGAGCAGAAGTTGGGTGGCAGTGCCCCATCAAGTTGGGCCGTGGGAGACCCTGAGACAGAGGTGGAGAGGACGACCTCGAGGAGAGAAACACGAAACAAGCCTTCACCGGTGAGGATCAAAGACGTCTTCAGACGGACCTTCAACTGGCTCAACGACAGCCTGAAGGAACGCAACAGGAGGAAAATCCAGAGAACATACTTGCGGGAGAAGACGGAGGGAGGAGAACTCTATGTGAAAGGTAAGCTGTCCGTCCCAATGCTCAATCATCCAGCATTGTCATTCTCCATGTCAACACCACAACTGTAGGTGTGTGATGATGGGGCGAACGGCCCTACTGATCATGCTGTCCATTTCTGGGTCTGGGGTTCACCGTGCAGGCCGCAGGGTCTTCGCCGCCAGTATGATTAAGTCAAGGGCACAGAGGGAAAGGGACAAGCGTGAAGCCCTGCAGTCCCTGGAGTACACCCGTGGGGAAGTGGAGAAGAAAGTGCAGAAGTACCTGGCGGGGAAACGTGGCCAGGAAGAGGAGGCCCGCTGGCGGTGTGCCGAAGAGGAGAGACACGATGACACCCGGCATGACGACGCAGACTTCAAAGACACAGCCCAGTTCATTGATTAATAGGACTTAGCATTGTTTAGCATATATATGTCCTTAGATGTTGGTAATGCACTTTTGCTCTTAACCCAGATATTATGCAGGCTATAATAAGTGCATTTGTTGAAAGAGACAGCAATATATCGCTGTGGTACATAAATAGAACAGGTTTTGAGCATTCATAATTGCAAGGTTAATCAGATCAATTTACTGTTTTACTGTGTCATAATTACATCCAGCAAGGGGGGCAAATAAGATGTATTTGCCAAGATATGGACAATGAAAAATGTATTATGTACACTTTATGCATTATCATCCTATAATGGATATATCCCCATCTATCTATTTCAGACCTTGTTCATTAATGATCCTCATTAAGTGATTGGGGCATCAGGTGTACTGGAGTAAGACTTCATTCATTCATTCATTCATTCGTTCATTTATTCATTCAAATAAGCAATGTTTTTTTGTCTGCATGCTATGTTGTACGTTTGTTATATTCAAACACATACCTGTCACCAACCCACGACAGAAGGAGCTGAAAATGCTAATTTGGCTTGTGCGTATTTGCTGGAGGCCCAGATCAAGAGCTTGACAGGACGGACATCCTCTCCCTGCAGGGCCCGCTTCTGTCCTCAATGCTGTTGAGGAAAAGTGATGTAAAATGATCAAATGCGTTGACTGTTGAGGGAAATAATGTAAAGTGATCAGATGCATTGGCCCTGAATTGACCCAGTATTGACCCTGTTGTTTAAAGTGCTTGCAGGAGGTTTATTGCTGTGTTCCTGGCCTGGTGAGCGGCCTGGGGGCATCCTAGTAGATGGCACAATCGTTGGTGTCTGACCCCTTGATGGGAGTTCTGGTCAGGATATCAGCATTTCATCTGTTGTAGTGTCAGAAGTCTCAGGTCACTTTCAGGTTAAGATGACAGTTGGGTTGAGGAAGGATTACATCTTGGACAGAGGTTGCTGGTCACAAGGAAGTATGACATGACAGGATGTCTGTGATGGATCAACGGAGATTATGTTTTCTTCACAAATGGTCAGACCAAGATGAAAGTGTAGTGATGGTCAAACGGTCAGATAGGTAATAAAAGTCACGTGACACAAACAGTATAACTGGGCTGACGGATTTAGTTCGTTGACACTTTCTGCATAGCATCCTGTGTGTGACGTAGAGAGTCTCCCGATGCATCGCTTCTCAACCCTCCTTTTTTAGAGTAATAGTCTTAGAAATAAATCCTATAATTTTAACCTGCAGCCTTGGCATTCTCGTGTTTTTATACGCAACAACAATGCAGACAGAGAATGGCCCAGCCATGACATAATCGTGTGTCTCATATTCTCAAGGTCTGGTCTTTCATTCTTGTGATGGTAAATAAATGTCATTTTTCATCTCTTTTTTTTAAATATCTTCGGAAAACACACTGAGGGAGAACCATAGACTGTAACATAGGGAGAACCCTCCTTTTCAACGGTGCCGAGGTACATACAATTAAAGCAAACGCAACTAAAATCAAATAGCAATAAAAGAGAAATACAAATATATGTATATACTAAATATACTGCTATTACAGCATGAGAGATATACCGAATAGGGCCGATTAGACAGCCAAACCGGGCTCTCTGCAGGAGACACTCGGCAGGAGGCGGGTCGGGGAACGTCCACCGGGCCGGCTCCGCGCCGACTGTGGGCGTGTCGCTGGAGCTCGGCCCCGTTCCGGCCTCTCGTAAGCGGGCCGACCCTGTTGTGAGTCACCCGGGCCGACGGTGGTGAGTACACGGTGTACGATCTAATGTTTCAAGTAAAAGCATGTATTATAATTTGATTTGAGCGGGACTTTAATGTCGCTATATATTGCTATTGAATTGGATTGCATATTGTCTCTAGCGGATACTAAGAGGATAACGCTAACAGCTGTGCATGCTAGAGGTAATGATAATGACGCTAATGCGCATGCGAATAATTAGCGTGAGCTCGCGTTTAAGCGGCTTTTTCGGTTATTTGGGAATTTATTGAATGGTTTCCACGACACGCACTTATGTTCATCATGATAATAATGACAGAATTATGTTTTATTTATTGATTTATTATTAATTTACGTGTCATTTACGTGTACTATCGTCTACTCAATTGGCCGGTTCAATTGGCCTTCGTTAACTTTAGTTTAGAAGATTCTAGCTTAGTTAGGTAGTGAGCTGGTAACGTTAGTTAGCCTAACCCTAACTCACAACACGCAGAACATCATTCATGCATTTATTCATTGGAAGGCCAACGACTCACAGAACACACACACGCGTCATACAAGTGAATAATGGTAATCTATGGTAATAGTTTAATGACATATGGAAATATGGAATTCCTCCACAGGTGCATAGATCCACGGTGCTTAGCTGTGCTGCTCTGCTCTATAATGTGAGTATTAACAGGCTTCCTGTAAGGCTATTCCTAATGAATAATGCACTTCCTGAACACATACAGAGAGAGAGAAAGAGATAAATCAATTTATAATTGCAGACTTTGAAATTGAAAATAACAATTTTCAAAAAGAGCTCCAGTGTCCAAATATGTGGACTTTGGGCTTGGTGCAACCCTGGAATAATTGGCATTTATAATTGCCGCCATAAAGTTGCACTCTTTAGTTATTACTTAGTATTAATATATATATATATATATATATATTTAAAAAACCTATAGGAAGTGTATATTTTTTGGCCTTGTTATCAACAGCATGTTTCACATCGTGGAGTTCATCGTGTCGGCGGAGACCAAGATTGTTCCGGCATCCTGGGTGTGGGACGGGATGAGCTTCTGGCCTCCCTACAGCTCGCGTGAGCGGTGTACCCGGGCCGTCATGCGGGCCGAGACCCCCGACAACCTCTGGAGCAGCTACGACGTGCGCATCCGCTGCACCAGGGGTAGGAGGCCACTTACGGAACAATGTCCTCGGTGTGGTCAACCACTTCTGAGAATAGATACTTGTATAATATCTTATTCCTACACAGAAACGTACAGCGAGGCAAGACTCAGTCAATCGGATGTCCAAACTGACAGCCAGGAATTTGCGCCAGTGTACCAGAAGAGAGAAGGAAGGTAAAACAGCCAAGATATGTTTATTTGATTGTGCTTACAAGGTGGATAACACACTCGGACGTCGTGCATGTATAACCCAGGACAACGTTTACACAATCATCCAAATGTTGAACCCTATGGATGAACTCATGGCAACTCCATAACTTCCATATGCACACATTTTATCCTTGACTGTGAGGGTGAAAACATGAGCTGCTTGACTCCCCTTACAGATGTAATAAACGGTTGATGGTGTGGGAACAGGAGGAGGAGGAGCTCCAACACCAGTTTAAGAGGAGGACTCCAGGGGGAGATAAGCCTCTTCCTACTCCCCTAATGATTTCACTACCCTCCTCTTCGTCAACGCCATCTGTCCACAACTCGCCCCCGACACACAATCTGGCCAATGATGGTAAGTCAGTGCTGAACCAGCATTTGAGGGTTATTAAAGCACGACCCTTTGGCTAAATCCTTCATATTCATGTGTGTGTTGTCGTGGGTCATCTGCATTGTACCCGCAGCCGTCATTCGGGAGATCCTGACCAAGCTGGAGACGATAGAGAAACACCAGCTGCTAATCTTGAGGCATCTCCAAAAGTGCTCACCGGAGCAGCAGCCAGCAGAGGTGCCAGACTTGGATCTTCCTGTCCCGGTCACGTCCCAGGGGCAGCTGGGCCGGGTGGAGGAGGCCATCGTGCTGCAGCCAGACTTGAAGAGGAAACTGGTATTGGCAATGAATTCCTGATGTGGACGGTGGTGTTAATGCCTTCGGCTTCCCCCCCTTGTATACTTGAAACTCATGTCTTGCTCAAGTCTGGTTTCTTGGATACATTCTTTTTTTCAGATTGTATATTTTGGGATGATCGGGGGGATGACGGTCAAGGAAACGGTGTGGCGTGTCCTGACGAAGATGCTGACCAACAACTTTGCAAAGAAAGTCAACTGGAGGGGAGCCAATGGGAAGCAAGCGTTTGAGCCGCTCGCACTGAAAGGCATTCTTTTAAGTGAGTATGTACCTCAGGATTTTAACAGACATTAGAGGCTATGCCTCATTAAGGCGATCAGGATATTGACAGGAAGCTTTGTAAACCGGTCTCTCTCTCTCACTCACTCACTCACTCAAAGGTGCGGTACGGAGGAACAGTCTGACGTCGGACGCCACTGACGGGGAGATCGAGCGCTACGCCAAGCGGTGGCTTCAGCTGGCAACTGACCGGGACGGAGGAAGGCGGGAACGCCAGAAGAGAAAAGAAATGAACGTATTACATTAGTTTTCATAAGCACCCCTACCCCCTCCCCCCCCACC
>OMOU01064583.1:0-13661 GCA_900312585.1 Malacocephalus occidentalis | reverse complement strand
CAGCAAAAGAGAGAGAGAGAGAGAGAGAGAGAGAGCGAGAGAGAGAGAGAGAGAGAGAGAGAGAGAGAGAGAGAGAGAGAGAGAGAGAGAGAGAGAGAGACCCAGCTAACACACTGCTGTGCCACATGCTCAATGCACACGTCATAATATCATATCATATCATATCAACGTCAATACACACTTGCCTGCAGTTCTGAATACAGCTTGCCTGCTTCTTCACTCACAATGTCCGGGTCCAACTCCAGCTCTCCGACGCTACACAGGATACTCTCGCTACACTCCATTTCACCAAAGTCTGTTTACCAAGCTGAAGAAATTAAACTAGAGGAGAGCGATGATGCGTACGATACTATGAACCCACTTGCAAGAGGAGCTTCCCCTTTTCTCTGCAAATACCCAGCCAGCCAATCAGGTTCATCTCTACACTTATAGTTGATCTAGTTCCTGTACAATCCGCTTCTGTCATTTACTCGCTGTTTGTGTGTAGCCTCTGCCAGGACATGCTTAGGGTTTTGTTTTGTACTGCATCCTACTGTACTGTACTGTACAGATTTGCTCATGTAGGCGCTGCTTTGGTGTCCATTCTGAAAAGAAAGAAAGAGAGGGGAAAGGTTATAGGCCTATGCATGGATAGTTGCCAATGTGGAAAGATGTCTACAGTTTGCAAGTCCGTGTTCATAGAATCCTTAAGCATTAAGCAACCTTTAACCTATATTTGTAACAGACATATATTGTATAGTTGCCATTAAACTTGAGAGGTAGGCCTGAATTGAAAGTTTCTTGGCTTTTATGGGAACACATGCCTTAACAACCAGCTCTCAGGTAATGGCCCCAGCTCAGGCATAAAGTGGACACGAGAGCTGTGCTTCCATGGATTATTCATATTGACCCTCATGGTTTCAGGAATGAAAGAAAAGGTTGATGAAGGGTTCCAGTGAACTGCAGCAACATGCAGCTACATGTAAACACACAGCCTTATATTGATCCATAGCTCGATATCTTCACTTGTTGCAAACAAACACGCCTTATATTCAGGGTCTCCAAGGGATGCACTACCTTTAATGTATGCATCTTGCGTGTTAATTAAACACGATATGAAAACTAGATCGTTTTAAATGCCCATATTGCAACATACTGTACACCACAGAGCAAGTGGAAAGAAACACAACCACATTACCGATGACAGTATTAGCCCACGAAAAGCACGATCGCCGCTTTTGTGGTATGGACATATTGAATAACAGCAACAGGCTCAATGTTAATATAACTCAATGTAGCGTTGTTAATGAGGCAAAGCACCCAATGCAACACGTATCGCTCGACACATAAGTTACTGTCAGCAGACACCTTGAGAGATCTCTGACACAAACGTTAGGAGACACCAACTTTGCGCCCGAGTGAGCGCTTCTTTTCAATGTGCTCGGGTGCTATTTTCGTCAAACTTACCTTGGCGACGTATAGTTTCTGATTTTAGTATCTAGCCAAATTCTTATGATTACTTTGAGTCAAGCTATCAATTACGCATAGGCGAATTTAAAGGAGAGAAGTTGTTTAATTTAGACATGGTTGAAGGAGTCATCTGCTCCACCAATCAGCGCCGTGTAATTCTAAGCGCCGACCAAAGAACATGGAGTAAAGGCGGGCCATGGACAACTCGTTTCGCAAAGGAGAGAAAAAAAAGAGGTTTCCTGAATGACACGTGACCAAATGCTGTGAACAGTCAGGTGATTGGAGCAGCGTTCATCTAATACCTGTTTGTCACATACCGTTCATACCTGGCTGGCGGACTGCTGCTTTGCCCTCTCTTGCTGTAAACAGCGCATTTTTTAAGAACTAAATGTAAAACCCTAAAAAATAATGTGCGTGTGTCGGTTTTCATAATAATCCAAAACAGATGCGGGAGCAAAGTGTATGGTAGGCCTGCTTGCAATCGTCTTGTAGATGACGTTTTAACGATTCATAACAAATTAATGACTTTTATGAACAACATTTCAACCGACAACATTTTAATGAACAGTTTGCACATTTAAAAATGACCCCATTATTTACCAATTACTGTATTTGTATTACTACGCAGTCCAGCAGATGGCGATATAAACACTGCCCGCTCTCACTTGTTTTTATTGTGTGGCAGATGTGTGTAGAACTGTATAAACATCATGAGAAGCTTATGGAAGTACTCTTCTTCATGTTCACTATAATACGTTTCCATGGCAGAAAAGCTGGTGAATATCTGTGGACAATTACTGATAAATATCAAAATACAAAAATCCACATACACATGGACTACTTGATGTAGCTGTCCTTCCTGTCCACTCATTCACCTACACAGTAACCTTTTTGATGACCCTTCGGGTCTCCTCCACCAGAACCACCTTCCCATCCTCCCTGTCCTCGCGCGTCATCTCTCTCCTCCTCTTCCTCAGCAGGTGAAACACAGCGATGCTGCCCACCATGCCCACGCTGACGGCCAGCACCACGCAGCCCAGCACCAGCAGATGTGAGGTCACCTGATGTGGCTGATTGGACTGGTCCCACAGTCCCAGCCCTGTCACGCTAATGCCAATGATAGTGCCCCAAAACCCCAATGACATCATGCAGGCGCTCCAGGTCAGCTCTGAACCCCCGGTCACCACGGTAACGCCCGCCACAGAGACGATCCCCCCCGGTAAGGTCACAGTCTCTGACTTGTGGTCGTAGGTTACCGTGGCAGCGTCAGAGGACGGCAAAGCGGAAGGATCCAGGACTTCCATTTTCAATGTCATTGATTGGCTTGATTCTGTGTCAGGTGTCCAGCAGCGACTAATCACTGGTGCTCGTTGCTACGGGTCCCTCTACTGAGGTACTCGGGTCTTCTCCTCTGTTGCTAGACCTTCAATATCCCAGAATACAATGTTCAATTGCATACAAAAATAGATAAGACATCTTTTATTCATCCCAAGCAGGAAACACTATTTCCTAATATGAAGCTACAGTTCGTTAGTTCTAATATCGAAATATTCACGATGTTAACCAATACAACAAAACATTAGCTTGACTCTATTTGAGTAAATAATATATAAAAGGAAAGGCCAAAGAACACCTACCGTAGTAGCAGCGCCGTTGTGAGACACGGGGGATACGACGAGGTGAGATAAATGCCTCTGTATAATTCAAGAAGATTCAGTTAATATTTCATATAGTTCCATGCTCATTGTGCTGTCGTGTCTCATCTCCTCTGGCCAGTGGTCAGTGGAGAAGGCAGCGCAAAGCGACTCCACATTGCCGGCTACTTTGTCACATTGCATCACCACCTTAAGGGCCCGCAAGATGGCGGACCGTTGTTATGATTGTTGTTATCATTTGTTTGTTCCACCCATGTCTTGTTTTAAATAGGAAGGGCTTGTCTGTCATCACGACCCATTATGAACCATTAACTGGTATTTATCTACGAGCGCCTCCCTTCCTCCTCTTCGTCCTCGACTTGTTTTCCTCATCCCCCAGGGGAATCACCCGGGCTCAGAATGGAGCGATTCGTATTCTCCCTAAACATATTATTCTTCCATTCCTCTTATCTCGCGATCTCCGTGCGATCAGGCACACATTTGGCCCTTTTGAAACCACGCACAAAGTTTTGAGTTATGCTCGACCCGCAGCTACTGCCGTTACCATGACGACCAGAAACTATAAAATCCTCTTCTTTATTTTTTTAACATTCTGCCCGTAGGCCTTTAACACATTTCTTTATAGAAAGAAGTCACCACACACAGAACGCTCCAACGGAGAACACTCTCTGTGCTCACAGAACGGCACGACACAAGAGACACAATCTATCCAGATATAGGTCAATTCATAAATATATATGTCATGACATGCCATGTTTTCTGGTAATTCAATAAATAAGTAGTGTAAGGAAAATAACTACATATTAAAGCCTTTTTTTTGTGTACTCGGCAAGAATGACCAACCGGGGAAAGGCCAATAGAACAGCTAGAACAGACTGGTAAGTTCAGAAAATAGCATCACTGTACTGTAATGCAGCCTTTAAAGCCAGGAAAAGACAACACATACAGCATATCACAATATTACGATATTCAAAATGCAAGACCATATTTAGTCTTGTATCATCGAGATAATCTCGATACATCTCGATACATCTCGATACATTTCCCAGCCCTACATCGATCTGGACGTAGGCCAGGTACACGTCGCCGATGAGCAGCTAGATGGAGCCGTCCTGCGCGCTGACAGTGCCACAGAAGCACTGTTAATGCAGTTAGCTGCTATTAGGATGTGACAAGGCTAATACTCGCTAATACTACGCTAATATACTGAAGTTGAGGTTGGTATTTTTAGCGTTGTTGTTGAGGACGCCACACCTCCCACTTGGCAGTGCGCCTTGTCTTACCTGTGTGGACTGTTGAGACTTAAGTGTTTGTGGATGATGACTAGTTTAAGCAGCCTCACCTGGCCCGGGTTAGAGACCGGGGTTGGGTGAGGCTGCATGGAAAAAGGCCAGCTCCATTACACAGGAGCACAATCACCCTGGGCACCAGCTGTTCTCCCCCCTGCGGTCCGGTCACCAGTACTGCAGCATTCGAACCAGGACATGCGGGTTCAAGAACAGTTTCTACCCACAGGCTGTGCACTTACTGACATGTTAATTGCTCAATTATTGGACTTAGAGTTGGACTAGGTTCTCTCTAGGAACACTCTCACTGTACTGTGCTGCACTGGTCACTTCATCATTCATCATTATACTGTGTGTGTGTATCATATTACTATTTTGGATGCTATTATTATTACTGTACTACATGCAGGCACATTATTACTTTTTTTTGCACCACTCGCCATAGTATTGTTACTATTCACTTTTTTTTTATTGTACTCATGTACTTATTTTTTACTTATTGTTTATAATTAATTAGAATTCATGTGTACTGTGCGAGTGAATGGGGAGTAAGCATTTAATTGTACCTGTTACACATGGCAATAAAGAATCTTGAATGTTGATATATATTTATATGATATTTTCAGACATATCGGAGAACTGACACCCAGACATTTACATGCAGTAGACCCTTTTCCCAAATTGTCAAGTAAAGCAACTTCCTGTTCCTGTCATTTTAACGTTGGTTCGATGTTTATGTCTGTCTCGACATTAGCACAGTCAATGTATATTTACTGGACTAGTTGCTCTCTACTGGTGCACTGCCAGACCTAAATCCAATAGACCCATGAGCTACACGTTTCATGGCGTGAAAAGGGTCTATAGGATGGACATGCACATATGTGACAGATCTAGAATCAGCCTCATCAACACATATATTACATCGTCAACACATTCAACATCTGAAGTGCAGATTCCCCAGCAGCAGCCTTTAATGACAGCCCAGGTCGGGGGGGGGGTAATGCTCTTGGACACGGTGGTCTCAGGGATAATGTTAATGGTAATTGGCTCAGTGCGGCACAAGGTGAGAGAGGGCGGGGCTTCTGTAATCCAATAGATGGCGTGGGCGTATATTTATAGAGGCAAGAAAATCCTCCGGAAGAAGATAAAAGTTTACAGAATAATCATAACAAATAAGCAGGGCAGGATATAATGGCAAATGTATATACTAGAATAGAAGTATACAGGTAATCTCTATGTATTCTTTACTTCATGAAGGCTAGGGAATTGTCTTTGGAAAAACTAAGCAGGTCACACACACAAACACGTTCCACATAAACATTTACATCAATGACATTTTGATGTAAATGTTTATGTTATCCTGTGTCCAAGAAGAGTCATCCTTTCTTCACTGTGTGTTCACGAATGGCATTTGGCCTTCTAATGCAGTTTTAACCTCAATATTTGTATTCTGACACACCCATACTATGTTCTCAATCTGTCGAAACACTAATTCAAAAATGTCAAACAATGGTCACAGTGTTTTAATCTTTGTAGAACAAAGAATAGCAGACAGATGGTTCATTGAAGAAAACCAAACTAGAGCCAAACTATGACTAAATATGAAACTATGCTAACCTTATTCTTATGAAACATTATTACTGGCGACTTATATAATGTGTTTGTGCATATAAGATACACACACATACACACACAGTTATACAATGTTTTCTCCTTTCGGGGCACAGAGAAAAAGAGCCTTGGGAACGTTAATACAACATAGAAGGAGCCAGGAGGATGAGGATGAAATGCCACTACGCCATTACGCTGAAAGACACTTCCGGAGAAGCTGCCCGGCATCTTAGCCAGGAATTTAGAGAGTGTGTGTGAGTGTGTGTGTGTGTGTGTGTGTGTGTGTGTGTGTGTGTGTGTGTGAGTGTGTGAGTGTGTGAGTGTGTGAGTGTGTGTGTCAGGGAGGATGTGGGTGGGTTCGGAGCCCCGATCAGAGCGGTTTAAGCGGAAAGGTAACGAGTGGCGCTGGGCTTGGGCAGGTCACGTGGAGCCACGCTGTAACGCTCCTGTGTGCAGATGGTTGTTTGGCATTAGTTAGGCAAGGATCAACTAAGCCCACTGAAGACACTCGGTGCAATGGCAGCAAATGACAACCCTCTCACGGTCTTCTGGCTCAACCGCGTCGGACCCACACTTTCACAGATGCGTTTAAAGAACGGCAGGTGTAATGTAATGTGATGCAGTGATTCCCAACTGGTGAGTCTGGTTTAGCATGCACTGCAAGTCGCAGAGTATATGCCAAACTGTAATTGTTTGAAAGAAGCCCATGAATTGAATTGGTAATTCAATGGTCATTTTGGGTCGTGACTTCAAAGATAACTTCACAGATGTTAACCTTATCTCTATGTATCCCATTAGGGGTATAGTGATGTTCTCCTTGTCTCTGAGGCACAGCTCAAATGACAGTTAGGGTAAATTTCATGTGCAGGCAACATGGAGGAAAACATGAACAAAACGTTTGCATATGCTACCCACATTGAAATGATAAGAAGCCAAAGTTCCCCTTTAATGACTAATGACACATGTGGGTCCTGAGGTTAGACCAGTTAAGAACCACTATCCAGTACCTACCTGTAAGTGCCTAAACCAGCCTTTCAATGATCCCGATCCCACTTTGTTCATACCAGTGTTTTATTACAATCCCTGTGTCAAAGGGTTCCCCATATGGCCTCATCCCACCAATTATAACCAGGCATATATAACCAGGACCCCATCAGTTCCACCAAATACAATGAAATATATTGGATTCTCCTAGAAGTGCTGATGAAATAATGGTTTAATAGCAAATGAATGGTAACGCATTGGAGCCAAACACAAAACTGAGAGAGAGCCAGCAGAGGGGAAGTTGGCCTGAGAGCACAATTCTGTCAGAAGCTCAGGTACCTTAAATCCCCTATTAGCAGAATTAGCCCAGGCATCTATGGTTGAAGACTAAGTCCTCTTCCCCATCCCCTAAGTCATCCCGTAAGCTATCTCCAACTGGCCAGACAGTCAACAGTCGGTCTCTGACACACACATCAACACATTGAAAAGGTAGGTCTCTTATTTTACAATATGGCACTTGGACTCACTGGGCCGAGTCTAGAGTAAGATCACTTGAGGTAAAGCCCTGAAACGCTGCATCTTTGGGCACTTGAAAAGTACCTGTTCACCAAGGCCTACGGTCTCTACTTTATTTTTGCTAAAGCTACCTTTATTTTCTGTTCCTGTATTATTTGATTTGTCTGCTACGTGTAAAGTATCCCTCGAAAGGCGCTATATAGGTTCAAGTTATTGTTATTGTTATTTGTATTTATTTGGACGTTTCCTGTTCCATCTCACTAGACTTTGTTCTACTTTTCAGGTTCCTTGGTGTCTGGGAGAAATAATCAGATCGACGCAACCTCTGCGATAAACAAGCATTTTTTCTGGGAAGAGAATACTCACCGGGAGTCTGAAGATCTGACCTGCAAAGGAAGATCTCCAAGGACAAGTGGGACTGAAGGACCCAGACCGGCGTGAGAGCACCTCAAGGGGGGACTGTCCAAACAAACACCCAAAAACTATCAAGTCCACCACCATGGGCAACGCCACCAGCAGCGCGCTCTCCAAGGAGATCCTGGAGGACCTGAAGCTCAAAACCAAGTTCACGGAGAACGAGATCTGCCAGTGGTACGAGAACTTCCAGAAGCAGTGTCCGACGGGCCGCATCAGCCCCGAAGAGTTTGAGCAGATCTACACCCGCTTCTTCCCAGAGAGCGACGCCACCAGCTACGCTCAACACGTCTTCCGCTCCTTTGACACAAACGACGACGGCACGCTGGACTTCAAGGAGTACATCATTGCGCTGCACATGACCTCCACGGGCAAGACCACGCGCAAGCTGGAGTGGGCCTTCTCGCTGTTTGACGTGGACAAGAACGGCTACATCACCAAGACAGAGGTGACGGAGATCTGCCAGGTGAGAGGGTGGGGGGTATCTGGGAATGTGTCGGTGATAAATGCTGATGTACCTTTTGGTGCCGGTGACGGAGACGCCGATCCGCAGGATCACAGAGGACCGCGATTGTCGTGCACTACAGGAAGGTTTTAAATACAATCTCGAGATGCAATCGCTAGAACAGTAGGCGAGGATGACAAGAGAGGACACAGGTGGCTCAGGAGGTACAGCGGGTTGTCTGGCAACCAGAAGGTTGCCGGCTCGATCCTTGGCTCCCGCTAGTGTCGCAAGTGTCGAGCAAAACATCTAACCCTAGCGGCTCCCAGCGAGCTGGCTGTCGCCATGTATGGTTGACACCACTGGCGGTGTGTGGATGTGTGTATGAATGGGTGAATGTGAGACAATGTTTGAGGGGCCACAGGTCTGAAAAGCGGAAAAAATCTCTAGCATGTATAACCTTTAAAAACTAATTCAAGATTAAGGGAATCTCTAAGCAATCACTTTTTAGCAGTAGATCCTCTTGCTTTTAAGACGGAGGGTCCATTTGCGTCCCTCGCAACCTACAATGATTAGTTTCGCTTTTCATCCCTGTTAAGAAGAAATATAGAATAATCAAATCCTTGGAATGAGACCACCCTTCTAATTGAAAATACTAGTCCTGTCCAAATCTTGGTTTAACGTCCGAAACACATGAACACACACGTTCTAATCAATCATGTCTCATTTTACATGGCTGATCTATCATTTTCGCTCTACATGTGGTTAAGCAGCCCTCTAACAGGTAAAGAACTGTGTCAACATTTTAAAAACAGTACAATCCATTATTCAAAGAAAAAACAAAACCTACAATGCAGCAGAGCAACCTTGTGGACATTGCACATCAAAATCAACCAACCAATGAAATTACTCTGTATCCATGATGCTGTAGTTACCACAATCTAGTTCAATGATTCGGTACCAGTTAATACAACCCTGCATCACCAAATGGCGAATCACTTGGCAAAACTCAAGATGCACACAGCGAAGTCCAAAGACACAACCACTACGAAGACAGAGTGTGTGTAGGTGTGTGCGCGCATCACGTAGGCGATGCACCAGGTCTGTGTGCCATGTATTTGGGCCCATAATTAGTCACGCGATTTGAGCCTAACGATCCAGATAATCTGTGAGGTTTAACCCTCAGATATAGGCACTTCTGCTCTCAAGCAATCCTCCGTCTATTAGAGTGCTTTTCTTTTTAACGTAATCCACATTCATTATTACTTCAGTAAGATATCTTGCATTCTTTAAATCAGCATTCTTATGTGCAGTTATACAGTTATAGTTGTACAATGATAAACTAGGTTAAAGTTATTAAGGCCTTCAAATGTGTTATCTTTTGTACCAAACCAAATGGAGGCCGAGGTCAAAACACGTCCCCAGAAACCCAGTTGTTGTTGGGTCGGATATATTTCCATTCGGTCACAGTTTATAAATAAGCAACGTGAGACTGAAATAGTACAAACTCAGTGCACCTACAATGTACTAAGATATTTCTGTACGCATTAGTCTGTGATCAGGTGTTAACTGGTGATGTCTGCAGTGTGAACAATATAAAAAGAAAGTTACAGCATCTCAGTACCACATGTTTGCATATTGGCTGTCATTTCCATCGCAAAAAAAAGAAACTAAATTCTAATTCATGTTTTACATAAATACACCTACATTTTGACCAACTGGAGAAAAAAAGGCCATCTACATACCAGAAGTATATTTGAACTATGTTAAGAATCTAAAATGAGTGAATCTGAAATGAAAATGTATTCTCTGTTCCTGAATGTGTAATTGTGTAATAGTTTGTTCAAAATGTTTGCTTTCACATCGGCATGTGAAGTCATGTGTGTGTATACAAAGTGAAGCATTCCGCTTAGCCACGACCTCCTTGACCTCCCGAGCAGAGTGGGCGTCGGGGATGGAGCAAGATGGCAGTGGAGCGAAGGAGCAAAGGGGAGGAAAAAAAAAGAAGACATCTTGCAGAGTCTTGCCACTAATCCCATGTTAATCTGGGTGTCTTAAATGCGCTAGATGAGGCTTTCCCCTCCATATGTGGGACACACACACTGGCGTCTGCCACCTACATATGCTGTGATTCTGAGTGGCTGCAGGCACTCCCTCTGGGGGGGAACATTCAACAGACCAGTGACTAGAAGAGACACACAAAACCCTCTGACGGCCAAACACTGTGAGAGGTGGCCTTGACTTTATGAATCTTGGTTATGATGTGTTTCGGGTTAGAGACTCAAGACATTCTTGGAAGAAATGCTTGGACTTTTCTTCTTCCCTGCTGCTCAAGTACAGGCCCACTGATGTGGGCGTAGATTAAGACGTAGATTAGCAAACTGCAAGTAGTGGCCCAGAGTCAATGCACTTAACCCCCAGAAGCCTGTCAGGCCAGAGTGTGTCTATTCTCATCCATACTTGTAGTCCCCATCCTGCCAGCTCCTTAGGGCCTTATTGTCAATAGTGTGTTCCTTACTGCCGTCAAACTCTCCACCAGACCGCTTAACTGACTAAGGTTTTATTCACTTGATTTATATCATATTATGATTAGGATTATTTTTATATTGGAGGAACTGCTACTTATGCTCCAATGTTGATGATAAACTCCTGAGCCTAACTTGTTGGTCACTCTGGACTGTCTCGTGGATGTAAACATAAGACAAATGTCCATCCGTCTCACCTCTCCCCTCAGGCCATCTTTAAGCTGATCCCCAAGGAGGAACTGACCAAGCTAGCGGGAGACGAGAACACCCCCGAGAAACGGGCCAACAAGCTGTGGTCCTTCTTCGAGAAGAAGGACAACGGTACCCTGGAGCACACACACACACGCGCATACACACACACACACACACACACACACACACACACTTACACACACACACATCCTCTCGCCGGCAGTTCACCAAAGGTCACGTCAACCCATGTGACAGCGACTGAGTGTGTGTGTGTTTGTGTAAGAAAGGAAGTGGAAAGCACCCATTGTCCGGCCTCAGCAGCTGGTATCCCCAAAATCTTCCATGTGTTCTGCGTTCTGTGGTGGCTTCTGATCCGTGGCTTGTAAGACGGCCCCAGCATCAGATCCACCTGGGAAGCAGCAGTCCAATTCCCTTACAGCATCTCTAGTCATGTGATTGCCTTATATGTATATCGATCATCAGAAACCGTCGCCAGTGGAGATCCTCAAGTAAGCCCCTCCCACCCCACCTGCTTGTGTGCTGAAGACACTGTGTTGTCTTCTTCTTCTTCTTCTTCCCCCCCCTCTCCACACCCTCTGAAAATCTTTCTTGTTTGGGTTTGTTTTCAGAACGACTGGCAGAAGGCGAGTTTATCAAAGGGGTGATCGACAATGAAAATGCCATGCGTCTTATTCACTACGAGCCCATCAAGGAGTAAATAGATCACGGTCCCATCATGGTCTCCCTCCCTCTTAGAATGGTTTTGTGATATGAACTCCTAGCCTCCCCTCTTGTGTCACTCTCTGTCACACTCTCTATGTAAATACTCTTCTTCTGCAGTGTCTTGGTTCACTGTACTCTTTGATTCATAAAAAGGTTCAGGAGATGGTGAATTATTATCATCTTGGAGATATTTGAAAAAGTATTATTCATGATTAATCATTGATTATGAAGTATGATTAATAATGCACCATTTCTACACGGAGATAATATTGAGGATATGGCATGGAGAGTTTCATGAGAGTGGATGTGGGTTATTGGATATGGGAACCTTGTAATACGACACAAAAGGATGGGAATGTAATGATCAATGCTGCATCTATTGTGTCCATTTTCTAAACGATAAGAACACGGTTATTTCACGGACATAGCGTCGATAAAATGGTTATCTACGCTAAAGTGCTAAGATATGGAAATGATGATGTGGTTTTTAGGAATTCCAACCATTTAGAATAATTCTATCCAATAATGTGGATGGGTTAAATGTTACACCGCTCACAATTGCAACGTGGTTAAAAAGTATGGTTTTCTGATGCTCATCCTGAAATGAATTACCAAAGTGCTGTGTTCTCCACATTGTACACTTAATAAATCGCTTCTTTTTTTTCTCAGATTGCATTCCATGTTTGTTGCAAGTTGCATATATATATATATATATATATATATTATTATTATTTTTTTAAAGGATCATTTGGAGGAACAGTTTGTGGTTAATGGAACAGTTAACATAGACAGTTAATATCTACATTGATAAAAACAACAGAAGTGCATGTATTGCACATGGGGGGCGGGGGTGATGTCACCTCAGTGTGCCAACAACATTCAACATGATTGTGTTCAAGCAAAACGCTAAATGTGTACGGCCCCCATCCATGCATGCCCACATTATTCGCAGAACTCCTTCCATGCGTCCCCCCGGAGTTCTGCGAATAAGGATTACCGCCTTCTAATCTTCTGCCTTAACGTCAGAGAGCAGACTTTTCTCAAATCTCCATAATCTTTTTATCGCTATGCGTCTTATGGGCGAGTCGGGAGGCCTGTGAACAGAGTGTGTCGACTTCAGGTTCCACTTTGACGATGTAAAGGTAAGCATAATGTAGCTAATAGACAGGGATGCTAGGCTAACGGCAGAGACGTCTGCATTCACACCACCACACTGTGAGAGCACCAGTACAAAAACCCACTGCCCTTTTCATTTCAAATAAATCACCATAGACAATCGTTCCATAGTATGACTAGAAAAAAATAACTTGAATGAAGGAAGAATTGCTGGAGAGAATCTGCGATTCTGTCTGGAATGCTAATGACATCAAATATATTATCATCTTAGCATATACCGCCATAGAGTAAAGCCTGTACTTCTTTACCAGTATGAGGCACTAATAAATAACAGAGTATTACAAGCGACTGACACATGTGCAGAAGACATGTTGGTGTATTTTCATCGGGTCAGCACCTGTCCCTGTGAAATACACTCAAAAGTAGCAGAGAGACACATCAGGTTTCCGTCACCCACCGCTCCATCATCACTCTGCCACCACGTCAGGGCGGTTCCATCCACTAACAGGGCGAATCCACTCTGTCCACCTGGGGCCCCTCCATCATACCCGTCTCTCTCGCACAGTCCTCGCACCCTTCGGCCCCGCAGATGCCCACCAGCATCAGGGTGGGCACCGCGTCCCCCCTCCCCACCGCGTGGCGGTCGGGGGCCCAGGCCACGTCCATCATGCCCCCGGGACCCTGCAGCAGGCCGCTGACCGCGTAGAAGCCGGCGCCCCCGGGCACCACCACTTCGTCGTAGGCGGGC
>OMOU01064573.1:0-22193 GCA_900312585.1 Malacocephalus occidentalis | reverse complement strand
TTTTTTGGCTCTGCAAAGCTGCGCGTGCATCTGCATTTTGTTTCTCCACTTGGAAGTTCTCTGTGTAGGACGAAGTCACAGCGATGCAGCTATTTAGCTGGCTGTTCGTCACAGCAAGGAAACAAAACAAAGTCATAAAACCACCAACTATTCACAAAGTGAATACAATTTACGAGGTGAATATGGAGAATTTGATAAAAATTGCAATGGTGAAAAAGATGAACAATTCAACCCTCAACCTCATATAGCATCAGTTAATTCTCCATCCCTTCAATTCCAATTACTTGTTAATCATGTGTAAAATATAGTGAATGGATGAGGGAGATATCATATATTATTAGGACTGCCAGAATAACATAACAGATTAATTGCGCTCTATTATCAACAGTGACCATGTACAGCAGGACAACTCAAGGTACAACAACGTACAACGTTATAAGTCAGGCAACAGCCAGCAGTGTTTTCTCGACAACAGAAATGGGCCAAGCAGGGGTGTTGGAAAGTCTGCCAACACTTCATAAGTTGTATTTCACCACTAGACCCTAGCTGTGGTGAACAGTGGGCTGCGACTACCGTAGCATTTACACACCAGTCATTGTTTATGTAAACACACAGCCTGCTACCGAGGGTCGTACCGGGTGGGATTCCTATGGCCACGTAACCATGTTAGCCCTTGTAGCTGGACGGCTGTGTCAGGGATGATGCCGTGCAGCCACGTTTCGGTAAATGTAAGAATGCAGCAATCTCTCGTTTCAGACTGGGTGGTTAGTTAGGTGAGTGCTGTCAATAGTGGTGGGTTCTGATTTTTCTGGTGGTATTCCATGAACGCATATCCAGGGGGGGGTAATCATGTATACTGAGCCCATAAAGGTACAGTATATTGGAGGAGAGAAACAAAACAAGACGATGTTATACAGAGGTCGTGTTTTCTTGAGATGGGTTTGTTAACTCTCAAAATAAGTATGGCTAGATCTCGCAAATATGCCTCTCACATATCTTGCATGAAGTTTTGCAACACTACATTATTACTTCTAGGCCATTGATACTGGGTCACATGCCATAGTAAAGAACATAATTCAGGTTGCTGAAATAATCCTGTTGCGTAATCAAGGCAACAGGAATGGACATAACAGTGAATTAACACATTGGAGAACTTAACACAATACTGACCAAAACGTCACAAAATGTTTTCTTTAAACTAGCTAGTGGTCACATGTCTGAAACTACTGTAGCCAACAAAGTGTGAATTTTCTAGCCCCGTCTGAACAGGTCACCCATGTCCTTAATACATTCTCTTTGAGTGGCTGAGCTAGTGGTCCATATGGAGCTAGTGGTCCATATGGATTATGTCCAATGACGTGTGCAAAATTGATTTTTTTGGAAACATATTGCCTAAACAAACAAATGCAAAAAAGAATATATAAACATGGTTGAGAGGCCAAGTCCAAAATAAGGAACAGCAAGATTGTTTAAAATGTCAATGTCATACCGACCACGGGTTTGCACCACTAGATTGGTACACTTGCATGTCAACGGATGCATACTGTACGGATGAAAAATACTTGATCTGATAGCTAGCTAAAAACAACGGGACACCCGCCGATCATAAACGCAGAAATGTCATACAGCACAACAATTAAAAGGCCCTGTTCTCTCAACAAGGCAGCAAAAGTACGTTGGACACGAAATTGGATCAATAAGGGACAGTTCAACTTCCCACTGGAACCTGTTTAAACTAAAAGCATTCGTTATTGTTGCAAGAACGGACTCACATCGGTATGTCAAACAAGTTGGGAGCGGTGGCAAGCACACGGCATGCAGAAAAACCATAAGAATCTTGACTAAAAAAATAATGACTACGCCTACCTTTGTTGCTTTCCTATGTACATTGGTGTGTATTCTTCCAAATCACAGGTCCAAATAATAACGCTTGCTAAATGGGTGAGATAGCTTAGCGTGCTAACCAAACACAGAGGCATCTATGACTATCCCTACAGTGTGTATAAACGTTGTTTGGCTGATCTACCAGGGAGTATGTCGATGTTCAACTTACACAACACTTCGTGAAATCATCCAAGACACCATGGCTTTCTTTGTTGTTGGTTTCGGCAGCTATAGGCGAGAGGGCCCAACTGCCTATGGAACATCCGTTTAAACTTACGACAAACTTTGAACGAAATGATCACACAATTTATCAAGCGGCCAGCGGTTCCAATTTCTGCATTGTTTCAAATTAAATATAACTATAAATACGAAACCGTTCCACAAGGCGTAGATATGTATATCCAATAATGTGTTTTCACCGGCCCTTCAGTTCCGCCGGCGCGCCATCTTTCTCTACCTCTTCGCATCCTGCCTTGCATGCTCATAGGTGCGCCAACAGTCAGTGACGTCAAACCATCTCTACATTATAACTGGTCAGTCCAGTCTGTTTACTCGGAATACACGAAGACCATTGGTTAAAGAACAGAAAAGGTTATTCTCAGTTATTGCAAGTATGTATTGCTTTCATGTTAATTAACAACAAATTGGCGAAGCAAAGAAAGTTTGATGTTTGCTGTTTCAGAGAAGCGCTTCTATTTTGACAGTAAATGTCTGCGCTTCACTGGCACAGTGATCAGTAATTAAAGTGATGGGCAGTCTCTGGTGACATTTCCATGCCCCTTAATAAATACGTATGAATCACTTGAACAGAGATTCAGAGATTACGGTCAACTATTACAAATCGTATAGACTCCATACTATTATAAGAAGACAATGCGGCCATGATATTACATTTGATGCATGGACAAATCAAATGTTTTAATTAGTAATTTATAGTAGGCCTACTTATAAAAGCTAAGTAAACAATACTGGTCTATTCTGGTGCTTGGATATATACAAAAACATTTATAAATGTTTTTTTTTACACAAACACACACACACACACACACACACACACACACATAAACAGTGTGTATATATATATAGTATATATGTATACATAACGTGTGTGTGTGTGTTCTAGTGGCTAGGTCCAGCTACTTGTTATTCATGAGGGTGCACAGGCTGCAGCGGGGAGCAGTGTTATTGAGGTACGCCTGAGTCCAACAAGCAGCAACAACACCTTACCTATCTATCTATCTATCTATCTATCTATCTATCTATCTATCTATCTATCTATCTATCTATCTATCTATCTATCTATCTATCTATCTATCTATCTATCTATCTATCTATCTATCTATCTATCTGTCTGTCTTTATATCTATTTATCTAGCTATCAGTATGGCTTTTATCATTCCTTTGCAATATTTGTTGTATTTCCCTCTTCATAAAATGCTCATCCAGATATATTTTCCATCTATCTATGCTTCCACGTCTGTGTTTTCCCTATAAATGTTATCCACCTTTCTCAATTTAAGCTTCCCTACTCTGAATGTTGATCCAGCCTGATTTCTTACAAGTATGCCTTTAAGATACACAGGCACATGTACACATGTTTGTTACTTCTCATCATTCTCTCTGCTTCTTCTATTTTCTTTGTCTTACCCTTCTTTGTTATTGTTGTCTTAGTCCTGCCTTCATCCCTTTTTACATTAGCCTACCCTTTTGTCATTAACGGAAACGTTCCTAATTCAAAGAGAGGCACATTATATGAAAGAAATAATGACACTACATTCTCACAAATTATATTACTAGTCGAATATGTAAATACTTTAACCACTTGAACCGTTAAACCCTAAATGGGAAATTAAATAAGAGTTTTAATTCATTATATTTATAATTTGGTGTACTGTTTGAATGTGCTCATGTTAAATATATAATTTGCTTATTGTACAGATGTGCAATTAGGTTCAGAACAGTGCTATCGCCAGGGCACTATTTAACATGTCAATGAGGCAGCAAATCATTGGAATTTTGGATTGAACCGACTAACCTTTATTTCTCCAATGGATTGACATGGTCACTATGTAATTATACTGTGTAGTAACACAGTCAAAACGACAATTATAACAAAGCGTGTGATCGTGAAATTCTGCATGGCGGATGCCTCAGCGGATGAACACCTTTCTGGAAGGCAGCAGTGGTGAGGACCAGCTTTTCACCGTTTTACACAGAGCGAAAAGAGACCGAATATTTATCGGGTGGAGACTGCTAGATATTTAAATCCCCCGGGTCGATTTGCAGGTTTTAGTCACACATATTTAGCCTTTTTTGTTTTCTTTATTTGGTAGGATTTTAGAGGTAGTTTCATGTAGTAAATGACAGATCTGTAAGGGCGTCGTTGTCGAAGTTTTTCGAGGGGGTTTTTTGACCAGTAAAGGGCCATGGCAGTCGAAGCTCGCCCGGAGCTGGTTGGGAAGCGATTCCTCTGTGTAAGCGGGGACGAACCGCCTGAAATCGGCGACATTGGTCGATGGCCATGGAGGTCCGGTGTCATACGAGCAGTCAGCCATCGTGACAACAACAATCCTGATCTTACGGTAAGAGTAAACACACGATTTATTCAGGATTAATTTATGTTACATGCAAAATAAGATGGAAAACCGCTTGGACGCTTCGCTCGACAGCAGAGCAATGTTGGTGGCTTACCATATGGGAATTTGACAGGAATGTTCGTTACGACCGCATATTGTTCCAAGGAATACATGCATATTACATGTGGCTATGTGTCTAAGTTGTTTAATTGTGATATCCATACATTTTTGTCTAATTATTCGACCACAGAAACAAGCTAATCTAACAGGCAACCAGTAGGGGGTTGCTCTCAGCAGATCCAGGCTAGGTTTGGAAAACAACCAGTCATCACATGAAGACCACACATTATGTGTTTTCAGGAAAATATGAAGTTTGTATCCACGGTATTTGAAAAAGAAAAGTTAATCAGGCATTGGTTTTGTACGTGGTGCCATCTGCTATAAAACATACTCGGTCATTCAACCCATCAAACAGTACATACAGTACATCAAACATTACGATTTCAACAGAAATAATCAGCCCAACGTTTCAATCAGGTAGCAGTTATATTTGTCAACTCGTTTTCAGGAAGTTTATTTTCAAGCAGACTACATTTCATAATCTCTTCTACACTGTTAATGAACTGACGAGTGTAAACGGAATGCTAGGATACTAGATTTTGCCTACAATTTAGATTTACTGTCAGTCTATTAATTAAACATTCGTTTAATGCTACCTTTATATTACTAACCACAGTGCTATTTGGTTGAGTATTGCAAACAACGCCAGCCGGTGTCTGTTTTCTCTGACGCCAACAACCCTTGCTCAGACTTGGACACGGCCTCAGGAATTCCATGACTTGTAAAAACATAAAACTATCTTGCTGCAGGCTGAACAATAGTCAGTTTGTCTGGAGTTCAAATGCTTTCTGTCATTTAAGACAAAATGGTCTCTTTGGAAATAGCCTAAAACGTGTATCCCATTGTAATTAAAATCACAATTTTGAGAATAGCCTACATATTTCTGAGGATATGGTGGCATCAGTTTTTTTTAACCTTTAGGCATACATTTGGTGTATTCGCCAATACAAAGAATGACACGTTTGCCCTGACAAGCTTTTATAGGGATTCCTACTGTACTGTGTGTGAGCTTATACTCCCGGTTTTCTTTTGGGCAAAGAAGACCATTAGCTTGTCATTTACAATTAGACATTGAGGCCTTATGCATAGTTTAGCTTTAGATGACAACACTGATGATGTGTCCAAGGTTGGATGTATGAATATCTGAAGCCTACTAAGTCATGGTTTACAATGAGCACAAATAGTACCACGGCCTGTACATTTTGCTATTGATGTTCTGGCAGCGTTGTGTGAGTAATTGTCTGTGTTTGTCGTTGTTAATGTCATTCATTTCCCTGAACGGTCTTTGTTTTAGATGGTCATGTAATGTGGTTTTTAAACCATGTGTATCATTTTATTGACCTTCAAAGTTTCATGTCATGGCTAAATGGCTATTTTAGAATGTTGTAGTTTATGAACAAATTGCATCAATAACAATGCATTCATGTATGTTCAACAACTCTTGTGCATATTCTGTTACTTTTACTTTTATTTATATTGTATTTTATTGTCAGCCACAGTGAAAACAAATATTCTGCCTTATTTTCTAATTTCCTTGTACATTTAGGTCTTTACATGTGACACAATTTAGTTGGCGCGTAGCTGTCTGGTTTAATTCCTTACAATAGGGCAAAGTCTCATTAGCAAGCAGCTTAACTAGCTGACTGAATACAGTAGAAGAGGATTGGAGATTAGATTAGAAGAAGTGTGTCAAGCCAGTCAGTCAGACCTTTGTCAAGTGTCTCTTGTTATAGTTCTAGTGGAGAATATTACCGTGCTAGCAATTTTTCACATTTTATTAACTTGTTCATAATACTTTATTGTAATCACCCGGATTACAATTAACATTATTGAATGTTACAATAACTATTTACACTTAAACGGTTCAAGTGTTATTAGCAAGCCAATAGTTTGCATCATTTATGTGTGTTGGACAGCTGGACTGGCAATTGGTTCACTACAGCTTGACTGGCCCGCAGCCAGCTTAATGTGGGCCATATAGAGTAAAGGACTATGTTGGATGTTTCATTTCGACATATTTGACTAGATCATACAAAAGTCTATCCCTAGATCATTACTGTTGGGACAAATGAATACATAAAGGTCTACCGTTTCCAGTTACCGATCGTGTAGACTTATTTAGATACACACAGTCCTCGAAGTGGGCCGGGACGCAGTACAATTTGCTCTTTGGCATACCGGGACTTTTCAAAGCACTTCTTGCAAGCTGCTGGTACTATTTTCTGCCCTCTCCATGTGGGGCTCTGTCTCTCTTCCTACATAAACGACATTACCCAGGGGACACTACGTGATGCTCACTTGTTCCTGTTTTCGACAAGTCATAACGTCTCTGGTCTACATGATGCTAGATGAGTAGTGAGGCAATTTCAGGCAGCATAGTCTGCCACTTTTCCACTGCATATTACCGGCTCGACTCGACTTGCTTTAGAGCGTTTCCACCAGGCAAAAACTGGTACCATACTTTTTTTAGTACCCGCTCTGTCGAGGTTCCAAGCGAGCCAAGGCGATATGCTGTGAGGGGGTACTATAGGGATACTATATCTTTAGTGGAAAAGGAGCAGGTACCAGTTGAGTGGAAAAGCGGCATACATAAGGTAGTTGAATGTAAGGTTAATACCAATAATTTTGGCCTGGCACCACACCAGAACATGCAAATTGAGAATAAATAAATGTGTTGTGAACATCACCTAGTATCTTTTATTCAATGTAGAATGTAAGACATATAATGATTTGCTGTTACCGATCGATACACATGCCAACATGTAAGTACGCTTGTAAGTAAGCTTTTTTCCACCCCACTTGAAGCACTGGCTACACAATACTGCTTTATACAGTCTTAGCCTATACACAAGCTACTCTAAATCAAATTGTACCACATTACACAATAACAGAACCTTTACTGTGCTGTGCTTATCCATCTCTTCGTTAATGAGGTCAGTGTTAAATACATGTACCGTAGCCATCCCATTCTTCATACTCGACGAAATACACTTAGTGCAGTACAATTCACAGGATTGATTCACAGCTGGCAGTGCAAAATGAATGTATTTTGACGTGGAAAATCCCTTAGTAAAACATTACTGGGTCTAACCCTGATGTGGTGGACGTCGCCTAATTGATGATGTGAACATGAAAGTTGAGTATTTCTCTTAAGATGGGCCACTTGCAACCTCATCTGCTCTTGGTTGCCTTGTTTTTGTGGAACTTTTTAGGGAAAGAGATAGAGAGGGTTGAACCAGAAGGGAAAAGTCCCTCAGCTGCAAAAAACATTTGCACATTCATCAGAAAATGGCCACACTCATCTGTATTCACAATGGATGAAATAGCAGGGCAGCCAGGTCACCACCTATAGGAGCCATTGTCTCCATTACAGTTGTGTCTTTGTGTGAATGTATGTACGTGTACAGTAGCATGTAATACTACTACTGTTGTATTTTCAGCACTATTTTTCCTTACTCTCTTTTTGCTGAAATTCTATTCTGTAATTAGACATTCAAATATATTCCAGAACTACACACAGAACCTACAGTTGTGCATCATATCCTGTAATTTATGTGGAAATCATTCTAGCAAAGATTTAACTTTCGAATTGAGATTATATTAACATCAACATATTACAATGACTTGCTGCACTAAAGGCTCAAAAACATTGAACTTAATGCATCTTTAGTATCAGGCCTCTCTAGCACTATCCCATCTCTTTCCTGAATTACTTATCTTATGGCCCTGTCACACTATTGCATATGAGAGAAACGTATGAGTTGCGTATGAACAGAGCACGTGATAGCGTACCGCTATCACGTGACAAAGTGCCCATATAATGGCCCTGTCACACTATAGTGCATCGTACTAGCATATGCCAGCGTATGAAAAATATCACTCATACGCTGGTATACGCTGACATACGCTAGGGGTACATTAAGCATAGGTTGTATACGTTTCAAGCACGGTCGCATACACTGGCATACGGCGAGGCAGAATTTCATGCCAGCGCATGTCTGCGTATGACCGGCGTACTCAACCTGTAAGTAACGTTCGTCTAGCGTAACTCTCGCATATTCAGCGTATGCCTAGCGTATGCCTAGCGTATAAACCATACGTTCGAATACGCACAACATTTTTAAGCATGCTTAAAAATACAATTCTGCCTTGCAAAAGCCAGCGTATGCGCGTATGTGGCCGTGCTTGAAACGTATGATACGCAATAGTGTGACAGGGCCTTAAAGCCCCTGTCACACTATTGCGTATCATACTAACGTATGCCAGCGTATGTAAAATAAATGCAGGCATACGCAGCTATACGCAGACATACGCTAGGGGTGTGTTAGGCATAGGTTGTATACGTTTCAAGCACGGTCGCATATGCGCGCATACGCTGGCATACGGTGAGGCAGACATTTATTTTTAAACATGCCTAAAAATGTTGTGCGTATGCGGACGTATGGTTTATATGCTAAGCATATGCTAGGCATACGCTGAATACGCGAGAGTGACGCTAGCGGTACGTTACTTATAGGTCGAGTACGCCGGTCATACGTGGACATAGGGCTGGCATGAATTTCTGCCTCGCCGTATGCCAGTGTATGAGTGATATTTTTCATACGCTGACATTGGCTGACATTTGCTGGTCATACGCTGGTCATACGCTGGTCAGACGCTGGCCAGACGCTGGCCATACGCTGGCGATTCGCTGGCAATTCGCTGGCGATGTGCTACTCATATGCAACTCATACGTTTCTCCCATACGCTGTAGTGTGACAGGGTCCTTAACATGGGTATTGGAGCACAGTATTCCTATTTGTTAGAAGCTTGCTTATGATACCAATCATAGCATAACATCAACTTAGATATTTCTCAACATATATTTAACAATATTCACAATGCTCCAAATTAGCGTAAGGTTTAGGTTAATATTTGAAATTCAACCATGTCTCATAGACAGTTGAGGTAACGATGGTAAACCATGGTGACGTGGTTTCCTTTGATGACCTTGATATTGAAAGTATCCATCTTGCATTCGTGCTTTGTGCTGGCCAGGGTTATGTGGCATTCTGTGGCACTGATGCAACTGGATACTGAGAGTGTTAGTGGTGTGTTTTCTGGTGCCTAAGGAAACAAAATGTAATCTGAAACCAGGATGGACTAGCTGGCTGTTTGGCTGGCTAACTGCTCTCTCTCTCTCTCTCTCTCTCTCTCTCTCTCTCTCTCTCTCTCTCTCTCTCTGCTACACCAGAGGACGACATAAGGCAGCCATAAAGCACCCGTTCTATAGTCTGACAGGCCTCCCAGATAACCCTGGGAATACATTAGGGCTTGTACCACTCACCAGCTGCTATCATCCTGTATGAATGACTGGGCCTGAGTGGTCTACCGACACAACCACCTACAGTGCTACCATTTTCACTCCATAAGAGAATCTACTCTAATGCATCCCCATTAACACTAGAATGTAGAATAGAATTAGGGGTTCAGTTTGTCAACATATCACAATATCTCACAATAAAGAGACATCTGAAGTATCAGTATTGTATGTCACATAAGTGTATTTTGTCATTTAGCAAATGCTTTTTTTGAAAGTGACTCACAATGGTTTGAGATGTGTGTAATATTGGTGAGTAAAATGTTCTGTGAGAATGTCTATTCTGGTTGACTGCGTGCCACAACATTCTGACCAATCAGGGCCTCTTTCTGGAGAGGGAAGGTTGTTTTGCTGGGTTACCGTCAAAATCTGTTTTTCATGTTCAATCTTCACAACCCTCAAACCTTGCATACAACTAATTTAAGGTGTCCTAGGATGCCCAGAGGTAGTCTACAGACATTTCCATTGCCCACATTAGTGATGAATATTAATGATCATGTCACAAGAACTTGGTTTCCACATGAACAAGCATGACTGCTTAACTTCTCTTTCCCTTAAACTGTCAGAATGTTTGGTTAACACTGTGGGAATGTAGCATTTTTAACTGGCTTTGTATCATTTCAATGTAGGTAGTATATGCAAATGTACTATGTTTAGGCTACCTCCATCTGTGCTGAGCTGCGCCTCAGAGCCAAAGAGAACATCTGTAACAACTGCAGGTGTTTTTCACACTATATCCCTACTGCAGATAGATAGATAGATAGATAGATAGATAGATAGATGGATAGATAGAGATAAGGTTGAAAAGTTATCCTCCCAGTAAGGTACTTGCGTAATGATAATTCCAACATGAACAGTAAATATTGTGTGCAAAACCAAAGTTAGGATGTGAGGAACAGGCTCACTTAATCCAACCATAGACATGTGATGAATCTCCAGATTAACTGTAGGCCTATACTGAGTGAAAAACATCTCTGTCCCAACATTGCTGTCCAGCTACTCGGGTCATTAAGGCCATGTCCACAGACGTGGGTGGAAACATTTATTTTCTTCATTTTGGGGATCGAAAAAATGGCTGGCATCTGAAAACGGCAGTCTTCCATTGCTATGTGGATCGGTAAAAATGTATTTGGTGTGGAGTGGGCATGGCCATGGCCACAATGCAAACACACATGGCTTTCAACCCAATCTAGACCATTATACCATATTATGTTAAATTGTAGACTTTGAAAGCTACTGTTGATAATATGCAGTAGAAACACTATTTATAGCACAACCTATACCCTTTATGTTTCATTGCTGACTGAAAACCACTGTTGGTAATGTGCAGTACAAATGTTTATAGATGGATTTGTATAGATGCCCTCAGAGGCTTCCTTGTTTGAGATTCCATTTTTTTGGGTCAAATTCTTTCTTGGATGCAGTGGAAATATCCAATAAAGTTCAGAGGACTGCTGCCAAGCTATGCTGGCTTGGCAGCTTTAACCAGACTGTTTTACCAAAGGATCTGTGGAAAGCTATTTTGTCGTAGCCAGTACCTCTGAGCAATAATAAGTCGTGTTTTTTTGTATTCTGTTGAAATCTTTCTTTCCAATCATGCAATTGTGGCTGACAATTAGGCCGTGCTGGTCATAATCAGCTTTGTCTCTCCATTTGACAGTCGCAGTAGTTCAAGATTCAAGTTTATTCATCACATACACATACAGGATATGCAGTGAAATGAAAAGTGGTGATGCTCAGCGGAATATGCAAAACAATAAAACAGAACACAAATTGGAGGGATCAAATTCAGAATATTTACAGTTAAAAATGAGAAATATAAAAAATATAAAAGGCTGTATAAAAATGTAAACATTTATAGAATAAAGTGAGTACAGACCATGTATGTGTGCATGTATATATGTCATAAGTTCTGTAATAAGTAATATAGTGAAACTATGCGAGTGCGTGGGAGGGGCTCTGGTGAGGTCAGAGTTCACAGTCATGATGGCCTGCGGACAGAAACTCAGTTTTAGGCTCTCTGTTCTTCCAGCGTGACTGCGGAGGCGCTTGCCTGTGACGCTGGAACTGTTCGTTGTTGGGGTGGTGAGGGTCCTTCATGATCCTGCAAGCTCTAGGTCAACACCACCTGGAATACAGATCCTGCACGGCGTTGAGTGTAGTGCCAACAGCGTGTTCAGTCGAATGCACTACCCTCTGCAGAGCCCTCTTGTCCAGTGATGCTTCCTGTCAGGATGCCCTTGACCGCACCAGTATAGAAGGTCTGAAGGATCTGCCGGGAGACTCAGAATTTCCTCAGCTGCCTGAGGTGGTAGAGTTGTGGCTTTGCCTTGTCAATGGGTTTAGTCTAAGCCAGATCCTCTGTGATGTGGACTCCCAGATACCTGAAGCTGCTCACACTCTCCACAGCAGTACCATTAATCCCCAGTGGTGTGTGAACCCTCTGATGTTGTGTCCTACTAATGCCCACACTTCAGCATGGGGCTGTTGTTATGGCACCAGAGTGACCGGTTAGCAACTTACTCTTGGTGGGCCTTCTCATTGTTACCAGAGATCAGGCCCACTACCACTGTCAGCTGCAAACTTGATGATGGTGTTGGAGCTGAACCTGGCCACACAGTCATGTGTGTGTAAAGGGAATACAGTAGGGGTTGAGGACGCAATCCTGCGGAGGATCCTATGTTCAGGATGAGGGGTCAGGAGGTGTGTCTGCCCAACTTGACGACCGGAGGCCTGGCGGTCAGGAATTCCAGGATCCAGGGACACAGGGGGGGAGTTCATTCCCAGCTCAATGAGCTTGCCAGCCAGTCTGGCGGTCTACATATGTGAAATGTATGTCATAGTATGTCGAAGATCAACTAAAAACTTGCGTATACACTTTACCATAATATACAGTTTGTTATAGTAATGTAGTTAGTCCATTTGTCATTACATTCTGCAGGGGAAAAAAGAGAGTTCTGAGGGGTGATTGTGTATTGTGCACAAAAAGCCTTGCTTTTTTATTTTTTTCATTTGGCGTGCAGGGGTTAAGTGTCGAGGTCAGCAGCCAAAACCCGAAAATCAACAGGGTTCCAGCTTATCGATACTGCTATCGAAACGAGGCGCACATACTGCACGTGCCAGGCAACAGAGAGGGAGACACCCATTCACTGTCACAACTCAGTCTCAACCTCAGCAATCATGTTGATAGTTGGAATGTTGTTTTACTTGGAAATATATTGGGCATTGGAAAGATATTCACGCTCAGAATCAGTCTGGTGTGGGAAACTAAAGACACGATCACCGCTCTGAGTCCGGAGCGTCTAGCGGTGTCTACCTGCTAAGGTGACGGGGCTTCCGAGCGAAGCCGTCGGGCAGCAGCACTCCTCTCTATTGTTTGGTCAATATTTCTACACAATAGGCGAATGACTAAGAACCCTGCCCTAAACCCTTGCCTTGTCTTGAATGAATATCGCACAGACAATAGTTGTTGAGAAGTGTATCCGCTAGCTTGTGAACAGTAAAAAAGCCTTTTGTCCTGTTCATGAATTATTCTTATTATTGCTGTTGCTGCTGCTGTTAAAATCACATAGCCTACACACTATTAAATCATCACATATTTCACACAATCAGTAGGAAGGAATCTTACTCACCTATGGCCATGTTGAGTCTATCCCCGGAGCACTGAAGCCTCATCCGTCCATGTCAGCCACCAGCTTTATGTTTGAGGCATTGTCTGTAATCATAGAGACTAGCTTGTCCTCATTCCCATTCAGCCATCGCTTCTCTCAGTCAGCGGGCGACGTATTGCCCCGTGCGGTCTTCAGGAAAATACGCTGTTTGACTTTGTCTTCAAATTGAAATCGGCATGTAATGAATTGCAAGCCTGATGTAAGGCTCCATGGTGCGGCTTGACCATAAGTCGCGTAACGCTTGTCCAAAGTGTTTACCATTTTCTTGAATCCCTCGCTGCTTAATCGATGACTGTTTTGCAGTCCAAGAAGTCGCAACTGGGGCTTTACTTTTCTGTGTTTTTTGTTCCTTTATTATTTGATCACAGACCACTTTGTCATTGAATGTCAAATAGATGGTGCTGCCTTGTGTCGTGGACACCACTGTGTAACACAACATGCATGCTATTTGCTGTCGTCAGACTCTTTAAAATCAAAGTCTTTCCAAACAACTGAATTCATTTGACCTTTCTTGTCGATCAAAAACTCTCTTTCCGTCATTTTGGCTTGAGATGAACTCATCATGTTGCATTGTGTCAATTGACAGTGCAAGGAGCCAACTAGGAAATAATAAGCTTTAACCCAGTGATGATGAACACAGTGATGCGCCAAATGTCAAACTGCCTGAGAATAACTCAAGGACATGATTATTATTATTTTTAAAATCTGTAAACGATTGATTATTAGGCTATATATCTTATGCTGATGTCTGGTATTTCTGGAGTCTATAGAAAAAAAGCTAAATAAATGACCACTTGATACCGAAAACTGTGATCCTAACACTGTGATACGAACCAATGTATTCCATGTATTTAGTCGATAATAGGTTGTTAGGCAGAAATTGAAAAATGTCAGACAAAGTTCTGCAAAAGGGTGCCAGCGCCACCGGCGCACTTACGCAAGCCGTTGCTAAGGGCGGCTGGGGGCATGTCCCCAGCTGCCCTTTAGTGTTCTGGTGCATTTTGTGTAGCAATGCCCACTGAAATGAATGAAGAAAACTAACTACTAGTCAAAGTGTTAGCAAAACATCAACTTCAGACATAGAAGCAGAATACTTGACAACTGCTATCATTAAACACACACACACACACACACACACACTTGTCCAATGCTTACGGCAAACATCCTTCCCACACCACTGTTATCTATTTGCCTCCTCGCTGTTTGGTTGACCGGGCAACTCTTTTCTCTCTGTTTCTGAATGGACGTTATAATCGCCATGTAAGCGGCGTGCACTCTCTCTCTGTTTCTATCTCTTTTTCTGTTTCTCTCTCTCTCTCACGGGTGTGCTCACACAAAATACGTAAAGTATTCTGATAAGTATTCTGCTGCATGAACGACACTGTTTTGTTTTTTACTAATATAATTCTATATTATTTTCACCTTTCATAAAACATATGGGGCCCTCGGACACCCAGGCCGCCAATGGTCCACCAAGAAATGTTTTGTTACAAAGACTTAGTTTCCTGCATTCTGGTGTGTTTCCCCCCCCCCACGCCCTGTTCAAGCGTCGGTGTTATGATAGCTGTGTCATTGAAATATTGTGCTGCCACAACTAAGCCCTGGCCTGGCCCGCCTCTAGTTCAGTGGCCCGCCTCTAGTTCAGTGGCCTGACTACATATAGACGGCCAGGCCACCGGGCAAACTCCCGGTGCCCTTGATGGCCAGTCTGGGCCCGGTACACTGGTATGTCACCAAAAAATGTCAGACATGGAAAAAAATTGCAAACAAGATTTTAACAATACAAAATACATGCCAGAATTTGCCAACAGGTTGTGTGAAATGTTAACCCTTCATAAACAAAGTTTTCCCAAAAGTTAATAAAACGATTGAATGTGAATGGAAAGGATCGATATCGAATGGAAAGGATTGATATCTTGTATATGTGTTGGACACTTGTTATTACACCCTGATAGAAATATGTATGCTGTGGTCCCACTTCCCCTTGTCATCACTACGCTCTGGCAGCCATATGAGACTAATGGGCTTGTCTGAGATTTGAACACGTGGAAAACTGACACAAACAGGACACATACGGAGATGGTCTGGCTCGAATGGATTGTGATCAGATCACTATCCGTCAGCAATCTGATCAATAATTGCCCATCTAATTAAAACCATATCACATGCCCTGAATATGTTCTGAGTTGTAATAGGATACTACTAAGAAAATGAAAATAAATCAACGGCAACACATTCTAGCAGCGCTAGAATATAATAATCAGGAGTGGATTAGAAGCATTAGATACACATGATTGACTTCATATAGCCGACGACATTCTGCGTTGAAAAGATAGAAAGAGTATCAGATATGAAACGAACTACCCCAGCCACGTCTGCCTTTTTCTCCTGAACATCATGTGTTTTTGTGGGTGCTGCAAAGGCATCCATTTTAACAAGAAAAAAAAGGACCTCTTCAACCAGTGGCAATACACCGGGAAGTATTTAAAATGTCTTTGTATAGTTTGCATTCAAGTGTCAGTCTTAGACAAATTGTTCTTTCCCCCCCACATGTTCCTGCAATCAACTTGATATGCCTCAGTTAGTGACCTGACCACTGATTTTTAGCCATACCTTAAAACTTTTGACACTTCTAAAATGGCAATCCATTTTAGAAGATGAGAATCACAATTTGAATTGTAATTTGTATCTATTTTATTTCCGTTATTTTTTGTTTTGCCACCCCTAATGGCTACAGTGAGATCCTTGGTCACCAGACTATAGTAGGATCCTTGTGCCTTGGCCACCAGGCTATAGCGGGATCCTTATGCCTTAGTCGCCAGGCTATTGCAGGACCCTTGGTCGCCAGGCTATCGTAGGATCCTTGGTCACCACCAGGCCATATTGGGATTGTTCACCAGGTCATCAGGTTGAAGTAGAATCATTGTGCCTCGGTCACCAGGCTATCGTAGGATCCTTGGTCACCTATAGTAGTATCTTTGTGCATCACTTACCAGGCTGTCAGAGAAGCCCTTCTTTTTAGGAAGGGCTTCTGCCTGGTAAATCATGCTCCGGGACATTGGAGTGACAAAAGCACATTGCTGTCACATGGGGTTCCAGTCAGCTAAGGCTATGACTGCGATGTATTTGGCCTCAATCTCTGGGGTCAAATCTGTCATTCCTGTCTGTGAGATTGTTTACCTTTCTGTATGCCTTTACCCTAAGAGCAGGTGACCCTGGTAAAATAACTGAACACATCAGCATCACATCAGCTGTTTACCGTTTATGCTTTCCCCTCTTTAGTGTCGTTTTGGCTAACTCCCTGTCCGTTTTTGCAGTTAGCCCTCCCCCACCTTCCCATGCCACCACATGAACGTGCATGACTGCATGACTCCTGTCTCTTTTTCCTTTCTTTTTTTCCACTTTGCTTCTTCCGTCATTGTCAGTCAAAACTGAAATCCTGCTGCCTGCCTGTGAATGCACAGAAAAGACTGCCTCTTCATTGAGTTATGATTGGATGAAGTGGAAACAAGATACCAGAACATTGTTTTCAGTTTACCGCAGAGTGGAGACTGACCAAACATGCTATATCAGTAATGGCTATCAGAATAGACATAAGGCCTAGCTCAGGTACTTGTGCTATCTCACTATAATGGAAGAAGTCTGATGGTCTGTCGGTCTCTTGTTCTGTCTCTCTGTCCATCCTTCGATTTTCTTGACGACTGTTCGATCAACTTCACATTTGGTGAGCATATTGCTGCGTACCCAAGGAAGTGCAATGTGTTGGGTGTGAAGTTGTTTGGATGCACGGTTCTCGGGAAAGCCGACCAGGCACGTTTTGAACAGGCACTGCACCAGTCTACACAGATCATGGCAGGAGATGCAAATCAAAAGAGAGACTGCATAGTAATATGCTGTATTGTGAATTCAATAAATGGTTTGTTAGTCAGACTGGACTTAATGTTAGTGCTACACTTGCTGAGTGTAAGTGCATCATGAATTGATGTGCACAATGTTGTCGTGCATTACAAAAATAAGTCACTTGTAACATGCATTGTTACTTTTGATAAGTAAATGCAATTATTTTATACATCACACATACATCATCTTTGATTGCAAGTCAAAAGCATGTGTTTTAAGTGTGTGCTGCAATTCTCTTCCAATCGCCTCCAATATTATGTTCAGCCTGGCCCTGTGATGTGGAGGAAGCTAAGCTGTGCTGCTGTTGCGTGACTCACTAGCTAGCTGATATATATATATATATATATATGAGAGAGACAGAGAAAGATCTGAACTCTGTTATTAGTAGCGTGCCACTATGAGAGGCAGAGAGAGAGATCTGTCTGGCCTCTCTCCCTTAGCAACAGCAGCTTAGCCACGTGAACGACAGTTCCTCTGAGTTCACTGACTGCAGAGTATTTAACTCTTTCATCGCTGGTAGGAAATGACTGAAAATGGTAGAGCAAATGCATTGAAGTATGTTCTGCTCCATTTACATAATGTGGAACGGATCTAATAATCCACATATTGAAATCCAACTTGAGTATTAATGTATTTGTGTACAGCACTTGCCATCATATTGATTAGAATTAGCCAATTGGTTGCTATGCCAGCATTGAGACATTGCATTGAGACATTGCTGGAGACCAAAAGAAACCTCTATTATTCCATGGTTTGTATTTCTCTTCATCAACATATTCATATGTTAAGAATAAAGTGGCAATTGTTGTGCAACCTGGCATATGACCACATATGGTTTAACACAAGATCTTTCCTGATTAGGAGCGTCTTGCCAAATGATAATGTCATCATCTGTTCTTTAGTGACTGTAAGCAAACAGATTATCTTTTGTTTTGTGTAGGTGAACTGTCCATAGTCTGGTATTGATTTGTGCAGGAGGCTTGCTATGTCACTGCAAAGTTGAGCAAATGGTAACGGGCAATCAGGAAAAAGCAACAAAGCAGTAACAAAAAAGCCCTCCTGTTATTATGCTTTGCTCTCCCCATTTGTTCATTCTGGTGTGTTTTTGTTCTGCACAGCTATATTGAACTAGCATAACTCTTTCCAGATGCTTGTATGCAATTGGGTTTTTTTGTTTCCATTTCTGTTCTTTTGTTTCCCTCCTACCTCAAACTTCCTCCCTCATATCCACAATATCACAACCTCAATACATTCATGGTTTATTGGCATATATGGACAACATCACATATGAAATATTTCATGCAATACATGCAATATTTCCATGCACAATATTAATTCAGTAACCTTCCTCTGTCACCCACTTCCCCTGCATCTCACATGTTCACATTGTAAGAAACAGAAATGGCAACAGCTAGTTTTTGCAAACAAGGAAAAAAAATCCCCCCAAAAAATCAGCAATAAAAAGGTGCAATTTAAAGAAAAGATGTGTGTTAATGTAACACAGTAGTGTCCATGGTGGGGTGGGAGTCAGTTGGGTTAAACGTTAATGTAATGTGTAGTATAGTGTCCATAGGGGGTGGGGATCAGTGGGGGTCCAGGGTCTTGTGAATGAGGCCAGTTGCTGTGGGGAAGAAGCTGTTATGGCATGAAGTTTTGATACTGATGGGCCGCAACCTCCTGCTGGAGGGGAGAGAGAGTTTATGTCCAGAGTGGGAGGAGTCGATCACAATCTTACCTGTCCTGGAGGAGTTGATGTGAGCAGGTAAGATTGTGGTCGACCCCTCCCATCCCGGACATAAACTCTGAGTCTCTAAGCCGCATACTTGCACATATCAGACCACATGACCTGCTGTGGGCCAAAATGGGGAAACAAAGGGAAAAACCTGCCTTGCTCTTAATATTTGTATCTGCACTGCTTTACTGTATTACGCTTTATGTCCTCACTGCAATATTTTCTGCCTTGGCTCTCCCAATAATTTGTGTGGCAGCAGCAGACGAGGTATTTGACGTGCCTCAGCTGGAATGCCAGCCCCAATTAAACAAGTTAATGCTTGTTACCTCATCAAGGAAGATGCTCCCTGGATCTGTTGAACTACAAAGATCCCCTTGTTCTACTCTCTATTTTTCTCTCTCTCTCTCGTTATCACTCTTTCTCTCGCGCGCTCTCGTGCTTGCTTGTGCCATCACTCTCACTATCTACTCTATCTCTGATATGTAAGAGGCAACGGTCCACAAGAGATTATTTCCCCTCAAGCTTTTATTGAGAAATAACCACATTTTACATCATAATGAAGGATTAAGTGCCCGATCCATCCCTGACTGTTTCTGTATATCAAATGATGTCTGAAGCCTAAAAGTATTAGTAACTAGTCTTTGATCTTAACTGTGAAGCACAATCTCGATCCTACTACATCATCCATTGTGCTAATCATGTAGCAAGCCAGCCAGCCGGTCAGCTAGCCATTATCCAATGCTCATCGATCCATCTGTCTCACTATTTAGGCTCCAACCATCCAACAAGCCAACCATTCAGTCAAGCCAAACATTTTCAAGATTCAAGAACTTTAATGGTCACATACAGGATTTGCAGTGAATTGAAAAAGTGGCGATGCCCAGCGGAATGTGCAACAGAACAAATACAAATATCCAGAGAATCAAATATCCACACTATTTACAGTCTTTACAGCACAAGGAGCAGGCTTTTTTGTACACTTATTTTCTGAATATAATAACAGATTTTTTGGAATATAATAAAAGTACCAATTATAATAATAATAATTAGCGGACGGACAACCCCCGTCTTTATTGTCGCGGTCACACCATGCATGTACACCCGTGCACGGCGGCCCTCCCAGTCCAGGTGGTAGAGGCACTGCTTCTCCTTCCTCATCAGAGTGTCAATATGTGTAGTCCAAGTTAGATCTTCTGCTATGTGAACTCCCAGGTACCTGAAGCTGCCCACCCTCTCCACAGCAGTACCATTAATCCCCAGTGGTGTGTAAGTCCTCTGATATTGTAGTCCTCCTAAAGTCCACAATCAGCTCCTTAGTTTTGGAGACATTCAGCATGAGGCTGTTGTCTTGGCACCATAGTGGCAGGTTAGCAACTTCCTCCAGGTAGGCCTTCTCACTCCAGTGCGTCCATGGAGGGAGGTAAGAAGGCGCAGCTGTAGTCCTTAATCAGCTTCTCAAAACATGTCATGTCCACCGACGTGAGAGCCACCGGTCAGTAGTCATTCAGGCATGGATGACTATTGGGACCATGACAGGCTGGGACCACGGACTCAGCCAGGGAAAGGTTGAATATAGTGGTGAACACTGGAGCTATTTGGTTAGGACAGGTCTTCAATACTCATCCAGATATGCCTTCAGGACCTGCAGCTTTTCTGGTGTTCACCATTATCAGAGCCCTCCTCACGTCATGCTCGGTTACAGAGAAAGTGCGCTTGCCCTTAGCAATGGAACTCCCTTCAGCTATGGTCCCGCTAGTGGTGTTGTTGCTTGCCTCAAACCGCACAAAGAATAAGTTCAGATAGTCCACTAGCGATGCGCCGGTACTCACAGTTGAGGGGGTTCTGCCCTGGTGATCTGTGATAGTCCGTAGCCCTTGCCATCGGCATCGTAGTCCATAGAACACTGCTTGGTATTCGTCCATGTTGCTGGATACGAGGCTGGAGTTGTAGGCAGCAGTATGGGCATTCAGGGTGGATGCGGATGGATCCATCGAGCCACGATTTTTGATCAGGAAATGATCTCACCTTAACCATGGGATGATGGCATCCTGTAACGTTGCTATGAAGATCGTCACCATGTCCGTAAACTCGCTGATGTCACTGGAGCTGGATCGGAACATGCTCCAGTTGGCTTCCAGCATTTCATCATCAACATTGTTGGACCACCGCAAACACCGCGACCTGTCCATTGTTAGGTGTCTTGCATCACAGGCACCTAAGAGAAAGCCACATGTTCACCCCTAAATGACTTTATGGACACACACTTGTTTCCTTCTGGTATTGCACAGGTTGCACAGAGGTCTGTTGGGGTCATTGTGGCATGTCAATTCAGGCATGGAAATTAACAAGGGTCTTAGTTGTTGTTTTGTGAACTAGTGTACGGAATAAATGCAGGAATAAATAAAATCAAACAAGTGGCAATGTTTGGACTGAATGTTGTGCCAGGATAGAGAATGCCACGACATGGCACACCTTGAAACAGAAGCTTACTGGGAGGTACTCCAAACAGGTTTACACACACACACACACACACACACACACACACACACACACACACACACACACACACACACACACACACACACACACATGCACACACACAATAAGGTGTAGTAGTGGAGACCTGCTGTGTAATTGTAATAGAGAGGTACAACCATTGCCTTCCCCTTTCTCCTGCAACAGAGAAAAATATTTTAGGCTACTTGTTGAAAAACAACCAATCATGCTGGCTCGCACATGGCCATTTACAGCAAGGCAGGGGTGTGAATGTTTGGTTTCACTTCGATTCATGTTTCAGTAGTTGGCGATTTGATTCAAGGACGTTTTGCTTTTTTGGATATCCATGATATAAGTGCAATAATGTGAGTGAGACTATCTGTATTCTTCTGAAAGGTGAATTACAGAATTACTTCTAAACACAAGAGTGCATACATTCATGCTAGATACAAAAA
>OMOU01064187.1:0-10242 GCA_900312585.1 Malacocephalus occidentalis | reverse complement strand
CGCTGCTGGGGTCGGAAGTGGGGGGATTCAAGTGCCAAAGTGAGTACAGAGTGTGGTCCTGTCATCGAGGCGATAGAACAATTTGCTTCCGGACAGAAAATGTATAAATCTGCCTGCCTGAAAACCCTGACTACGTGATTGACACCTCACCCTGCTTCCACTCTTACTCCCTCCTTCCCTCCTTCTTCCTCCATCTTCCCTATTCTTCCTTCCTCGCTCCTACTCCTCCTCCTGCCAGATATCCTGTGAGTTCCACTTTCCCTTTTGCTTGTGGGTGGTTTGCTCTGTGATGTTTGTTGTGTGTGGTGGTTGTGTGTGTGGTGGTTGTTGTTGTTTTGGCTGTGGTCTTTCCCGTAGTTATCCCTGGGTTCTGTTTGCTTGTCAGTCCTTCACAAATACCACGTCTTGCTTTTCAATTCTGCATGCATGCGCATGACTAATTGAAAAGTGTGCCTCTGTTCGTCATGATCGTAAACATTCTGTTGCGGTTCATTTGTCTGGAATAGCTGGCCTGGTTTTGACAATACAATCGCTGCTTCAATTCTCGAAAGCCAAGTGACCTGTTGCTTTCACTCACACTTGATGACTTTCTCTGTACATTATTTTCTGACACGCTCCGTTGACTAAACACGGCCGGCATAGCTGTCAATGTTGATGTGATAAAAACATGTTTATGCAAATGATTTGGGACAAAAGTCAAACTTCACTTCACTTTATGACAATGATTGCATTGTCTGGCACACGTTCAGTAGAAGCCTCCTGGCAGTCTCACGTTAAGTGTAACTTCTGTTTAAAGCACTTCCTTCAACAATGTTACAAACTCCCACACGTGTCTGTCTAGGTCATTGCTCGGGTGTTGTGTTCTAAATCACACACAAATTCACCCAGCTTAAAACTTCAGTATTCTTGGCTGGATGGCAAATATATAGGTTGGCGCGTAAATAATTTGAGTGAGTCCCCTCCCCATCGCAAGATAGTGTTGCAAACTTGAGATTGCTACATTATGATTTGAGTATATATTTGTTTATGCTAAATGAAGTACCTGTGAGGTTTACAATATTTTAACAACAATATTCATTTTGTGTTGTTAATTGATTTCCAAAGATCAAAGTGCACATATTTGCATATATTTGCATATATATATACAATACAGTCCCAATATTATATATATATATATATATATATATATATATATAGCATATTTTAACAGAATATATGTATCTATAATTTTAGATATGTATTGTACTGTATATGTGTATATACAATATTGTATATTGTATGTATAAAGTGCATGGTTTGTTCAAAACAGATGAAAATGTACTTATTGGGTTGGAATACAGAATTAATTTCAGTGGGTTTTTTTCTACAAGGGATGAGCCATTCCAGATGAAGGCGCTGAATCGGACCAATGGGGGCCACACCATCTCTGTGTCTGCTCCCTGCTCCGCCCCTTCCTCTCCCTCACACCCAATCAGCATGTCCATCCATCCACGAGCAGCCTATCCCTGCCCGGGTTCTACGCAGAGTCCCGCCCACAAACCCCAAGTCGGTGCCGTGAAGAAAGTGACGGGCGTTGGGGGCACCACCTACGAGATATCCGTCTGAATCGTCATGGCAACGATGGGCAAATAAGCTCTTTTTTGGGGGGTTTAAAACATTGAGACTATGACAAAGGAGAGGACAATGGCAAATTTGATTTTGAAGTGGAAGAAAACATTCTGAGCTTCATGACATGTTTATTAGCCGAACTTTCCCACATCTATCTAAATGACCAGACATATCTAAATGACCAGCCTGACAAGAGGCTCAGTGTCAACCGGAATTTTAGCAAGATCTTAAAAGTCGCTGGACCATTTCGGGGTGTAAAAAGACTTTGAAGCAGCCCAGGGGGAAAAGTCTGAAAACAGAGGGACCAATAAGGAGCAGATGTGGGTGTTTTTTTTATCGTCCAATAGACCAATGGTGTGGCTGTGATAATGCCAGAGGCTCTTCTATATAATTCCCCGTGAAGGTTGGAGTATGGCACTGAACGTTGCCACACCCTGCTCCATGGCATAGTGCTCATCGAGATGTCTTATCCACTGCTGTGGTCAAAAGATTTGGTTTGTCCCCAAATAGACTTGTGTCACCAATGTCTCCTTCAAATGGGGTCATAGCTAGCTTGACTTGGCCTTATTCAGACCAAAATGGGACATTTAGTTGCTTTTTTGTATTTCTGTGGTAGCATGCATAAGTCAATATTCCATAGGCAATATGTTTTGATTATTTGTCCCTGCTCCTCTCCAGGGCCAGAGTCCCTTCCATCCTTACAGACATACAATCAAGCTAATGGACAAGGAACCCTGGTTGAAGATGCCATCTGATTGAAGGAGGCTGAACTCAAGTTTACACATCTTCTGACAATCTTGCCAGTGGCTAGATGAAAGGACAACAATGTTAGGCATTTAACTGAAGGCTAGTAACTGTGAAATGGATACAACTTGTTTGACTGCAGTGAAGGGAAATGCAATGTCTGAACTAAGAAATGCTGATTCTCTATTATTTTCTAATTGATTATATTCCTAGATGTGAAGATTCCTTGTTTGTACAGAATGATGTGATTTCAGTGTGGATTTTCAAAAGAAAAAACAAATCTCAACCAAGTGGTGATGACGGACTGCAGCATGCACTATTATTACGACTAGCCTCTATGGGCAACTGTGATTGGACATGGGCCGTGCTGTCAGGTGTCTTTCCACCCAACAGAGAGTGGTTTACTAAAGTGAACAAGGAAGTAGTGGCTCTAGTTGTTATTAGGTCTTAAAGACAAGTGCAGCATTTTGCTCAAGAAATCTTTACAATTTGCCTTGGAAATCAAATGTGGTTTATCTCACTTATTTAATTTCAAATGGTTTTATATGAATTTCTACATGAATATATCTATTGATAAATTAGTTTATATATGGATATATGTATGTATATATGTGTGTGTGTGTATATATATATATATATATATATCCACATATATATATATATATGTGTGTATCTCCATAGGAGGTTGTTAATGTCAATTTCTCGATGTGGGAATTCGATTTGGATCCACTTTAGCAGTTGGTCTCAAACCAAATGTGCCCCAGAAATGCACCCCAAAAATGTTGTAGAAAAGTGTATTAGTGGCACAATGTTGTGGAGCATGTCTTAGGTAAAGTAGTTCAAAGAAATCTGATAAAGTTGCCATTTCATTTACCAGAATATTTCAAAATATGTTTGAGGGGCACATTTTTTTTCTCCAAGCATTTCAAAGAAACTCAACTGATGACAGTATGTGATGTGATATTCAGGGGAAGGGAGGGAAACAATAGGAGGGGTTCCCAACTGCTCCAGTAGGCCTCTGAAGTAGCTTGGTTACTTCTGTGAGGGTTCTGGAATTCCATTTTCAAGTCTCATATACCGTACACTGTATGAAGATGAATTGGTGTTTTTCACTCATCTCATGCCCTGAACAAAAATGCTGTTTTATCTGTATTCAAAAAAATGCTTAGAAATGTAATCGCATTACACAACAATCCCATAAAAGTAGTTCAGTATATAATTGACAAATATATTTGGCTTTTTCAATTGCATCTTGTGTATACTGATGGAACCAATCTTGCGATCTATAGTTTACATTTGGACCGTTTCTCAACACAGTATGTCCCACTCAAAGCAAAAGTCTATTGAAACTGATATGTACTTTTTGTCCTCCATGGAAACTCTAAGTAGTTAAACACTGCTTATAAACCACTATCTCACATTTGAAAGTGTGCGACCAGAAAATACTTCATAACCAAGATAATGTTGCCTTTTCCCCAAAAATAAATAACCATGGCTAATTACACTTGGGTGGATTGTATCTATTAGAGTTATCGCGGGAAATAAACTGCCCAGAAATGTGCTGTTTGTGCATAATATACCCAATGGATGAGCTAGCGTCACTTACAGAACTATGATGGTCTGGCAGCCATTTTCTTGGTTTGGGTCACAACAGTGTTGGATATTGATGACTCAAAAGCAACAAAAGATGTGTACTGTACAGCTTAATGTGTGAACGGTTGTGTTTGTCATGGTTTTGTGTGTGAGGGGATGTTTTGTGTGTTTGAGGATGATAATAAAATGAATGAATGAAAGGTTTGGAAATCCTCACTTTTTTACAACTCAAATTATGTAACTGCATACTGGCTATTGTAAAGCTATCTTTTAAGTTTTATAAAACAGCACTAAGGGCAGGTTTTGCACACAGGGATTATTTTAAATGAGAACTGAGGCTAATTAATTCAGAACTGTTTGAAACATGGAGTACATTTCATATGAACTAGTTTGTAGTCCATGTCTCAGAATTTCAGACTGTCAACCCCCTGATATTAACCATGACTGATATTTACAATTACTTACACTAAGAGGACACCAACAGGAAACTAAGACTTTATGGTTCCTATTTTACAAATGGCTTTGTGTAAGGCCTACATTTATTTGCGTGCTAGACAAAAGTGATCGTCCTACTCCTTTCTATATTATATATATATATATTGTCTGGTACGGTCAGCTCCCATGGAACAGTGTCAATGTCCACCAGGACGTAGGCCTATGTGTGGTTTAAATAATCTATTATCTACTGTAGTCAACTGTTTTCTATATATAGGCTGTGACATTCTTTTAATTGTGAGTTGAACCTTTCCAACATCCTTTCCAAATGTTAGGGACATTGCATTACTGCATTACTTGTACATTCACTTTGTACAATGACTTCCCATCATCCTTCTGTTTGGCCTTGATGCTGGTCATTGGTGCCATTGTATCAATAAAGTACATCATTTTGCTCTCATATCTAATTTGCCCAGATAATACATTTTCTTGTACTTCCCTGCTCTACCCAATAATCTGAAGTTGAAACCTGCTTGTGACCAGGTTTAGTTTAAAATAAATCGTAGATTAGCTCTAATCCTCATTCTAGAAATCAGATTTATTCAATTTAAATATTAAAATAAAGGTAACTGAGACTACTTTAAACCATGTCTGGAAAACACAATTTCAACTAGTTCAAATAAAACATGCTGAATTAAGTCTGAAATATTAGTATCTCTGGCTATACAAGTGTCTAGATACAGTGCTGTATTTGTGTGGTTAGACATCACCTCTGAAACACATCCTGTTATAGAAGCTAGCTAGTATGCACCAAATCACATCAGATCTAAGTTTAAGTGAAGCCCTGTCAATGAATAAAACAAAGAGCATGCATTGAGTTTTAGTTTATGTACATTTGTTACATTGCATGGTAAAAAGGAAACCGTTAATACATCAATTATTTGCAGCCATTCTTTTGCACTACTTGGGAAAAGATAGAGACATCAGTATTAAACGTGTGTTGTGAGGTTCCTAGATATCAACATGCCGTTACAAAAGTGTACCTGCAGAACAAAGGGGCAATGTGACATGGGTACATTTGCGAGTAATCCAGTGTTAGCACATGTAAGACTGTAAATACACCTTAAATTAGCATTAATACGTCCCATACTTTGGATCACCTGCCTTGTAGAAAAGGCTCAAAGAAAAGTCGTGAGTGATGAAAGCTGTGTAACGAAATGCCTTACAAACAGTTAGGCATTCGTCACAACTGATTGAACAGAAGGGTTGCATTTAGGTTATGAACAACATTGGACCTGGTCAGAGACCTACAGTGCTTTTCTCGCAGCTAAAAAATACAAAATACAAATAAGATCTGCCCAACTTATTTTTGTTCACATTGCATACATGAACATTTAACTGTTGCACCTGTCTGCATGTTTGAATGAGTACAAATTAACGTATTAGAACTCGGTTAACAGGGAAAAAACACAAAACACGTATTTTAAGTCCCTTACGTGACAGCTGTCCTTGGATAAAATGTTGGCTATAGCCTGTGACATCTGTCAATCAAAACACTGCAATTGCAATCAATGGAGTATTTTTTTTTTGCACGAAAGAAAGCTGTTCAATTTAGCGGCACTCTTAAATACGCACCACATCACTGCATGTTGCTGTAGCGTGCGCAGCTATCAACACGAGACCAAGATTTGGTGCCTGAGGCGTCTGTTGGAACTGATCTCTCACGGACAGTGGAGTGTCAGGTAGATCAATCACCAATGGTCTGAATCTACTGGCTAGTTACAATATTACGTTGGAGTGCAAGTAACAGCTGCTAAAGGAATGTGGAAATGTAACATGGACAAATGACATAATAAAACAATAATAATTATAATACTTATAATAAATCATAACGCTTGTCCTTCAACATAAAGTAGTGTAAAAAAAAAAAAGTTACATGATTAATAATATACAAATCTTGATCAATTTTGTTTAATATTAACTAAGAACATGGCTTTACAATCAATGTTGCCTTATTTAAAAATACTAATAATAATCATCATTGACTGGGGCACACGTACGCACGTGCATAGTAAAAGGCTACCCAAAAGTCCTGCCAGACTGGAGTTTCGCCCTCACAGTTCACATTTGTTCTTACCTCTGTTGTGAATATTCGCAGAATAAGCCAATTCTCGGGTCAAAACATTCCAACAGACTTTTACATCCGCTGGAATAGTGTTTCCATGTAAAAAAGAAAATGAATCACCGCATCAGAATTCTTAAAACAGTCCACACTATCGCCAACACGTTTGGCCACTCCCCACTCACTTAAAAAAAAATCCTCATTTCAATAAGTAGTGTAATTTTAAAATGGGCAGATTTTAGTTGTTTTCAAGAAAGCCATGCATATGCAGTTGTGAGCAAACATGGAAACTTCAAGGAAAAACAAAACAAAAGACATTTCACCATCCTCCAACATTCTAACACAAGCAGAACATTCCATGTGAACTTTATTTGTCCTTCTTGGATTCCAGCTCCTCCTCCTGGGCTCCGTCTACTTCCTGTTCAGGCTCCTCCTCCTCAGGAACAGGTGGGAACTGGGATAGGGCCGCCTTGTCTCCTGCTGTTCCCTTGGTCTTGCTGAGCTTTTTGGATTTCTGGTACAACTCATTGAGGTTGAACTCTCTGATGATATTCTCCTGTAGTTGAGGTGATTTGGCAAGAGTTACAAACCATGAAAATTACAAACCATGAAACCACCAAGTGATCTCATGTTCACATCTGACAGCGTAGTTTGTAGACTAGTATTCCTTTTCAACAGATGTGAGTAGACTGTACTATTTATACATCATAACCATGTAATTTTAACTATACATTTTTTTAACTATAGAACTATTGGCTGAATATGGCTTTTGTCAAATTAAAAATATTATCTAAAAATAATTGACCATAATATGGCCCAGTTTTCAAATCACTTCAGTTGCAATGTAGATAAATGCTACACACCTACTATATGATGACCAACTATTTAAGCCATTTTAGATTAGGGATGCAGGACTACGCGACGAGTCGTCTCTCTCTGATAAAAGTTCTGCAGATATCGCGGAATCACCCTCTGAACTGTTGATAGAAATACACGTCTATAAGAATTAGACCCTGCTTTTAATAGGCCTAATTAACCAATGCGAAACATGATAGCTTCAGAAATAGATTATGATCAGCGGCATTATACTGTATTTATGTCATTGCCTTCATGTCAGCAGTTGGCCTTTACATGACTTTGTTTAAATCAAAGCTACCTGTCAGTTGGTCTTTTCATGAGTTCATTTAACTTTCTTCCGCGATATCTGCAGAACTTTTTAATCAGAGAGAGACGACCCGCATCCCTAACCTAAAATAAATCCAATGGCGAAAGGCGAACCCGGAGCACTTGTGTTCACATTTAACAGGTTAAGCAAACTTGAAGCAAACTGTACAGTCAACTAATACATGTTGTTACACGGTGGCACTGGAAAGGAGACACTCTCACATCCATGATATACCATGATTGAAAAAGAAAATCGGGGCATATTCAAGCTGGTGCGTCTTGTTAGAAAATATAATTTCTCAAAAATGGTTGCAAAATGTGACGAACTGGGCCCAGTCTGGAGCCCTGTGTTGAAGTCTTAATTCTTGAACTTATTTATTAAACCCAGTGCAACCAATATGGTTTCACGCATTTGAACACGCCCCGCTGAAGAGAGGGGTGGGGTTAGCAGTCTGAGCAGTGTCTCATTTGCATAAATAATTTAAACGACTGGAAAACAGGACTGTCTTGACAAGGTGCAAAGGGTGCTTGATCCTTGTGGTGCTTTGACCACAGCATGTCACAGACCTAAAACAACCGTGTCAAAAAAGGAAAAAGGGCATAATATTTCTCCTTTAAATAATCCAGGTAAACAAACCAGAAACTGGTTACTAGAGTGACTGGTGACAGCCTACCTCTGTGAAGGTCCAGGACACCGCCCTACCCTTCTTGTCCACCTGGGGACGTCTCATGACCTCTTTCCCTCCCTGGAACAGCACCAGGGATGGCAGCTGCTTGGAAAGAGGGGATGTGGACACTTTGTACCTTTAGCAGGCCAGAGAGGGGGGGAACAGAGGGCTCAGGTTACACACACACACCTGTTACCTTGTTTGTGTATTTCCACAGCAACAAGATAGAAATAAAACAGAAAACAACAGAAAACAACATATCCAAAAGAAAAGGCTGAGTCAACTGAAATAGTAAACGGACAGGCAGGGTGGAATAAAGGGTCTACAGGTGAAAAAATACATTTTAAAATTGAATTTGGCGAAACACACTTTTTGGACACCTCTCCATAGCGTCCAATGTCCACTTTGCCAAACTTGAGGCCAGCACAGTTATACCTGAAAGACAACGAACAGTGGTCACAATATGTCACATTGATTAACAGCAATGTAGTATTTGTAGGTGGCAGAACAAAGGTCAACCGGCAGGGGCCGTCCCAACACAAGGGGATCATGTACAGGCACACTTTCACGCCAATCAGACCAGGGTGCCATCACGTTATAAACATTTTATACAGCACCGGTGGGCACATATCTCATTTAGATTTCCCAGCTAGCCACCAACACATGCTTACACACTGAAGCTATGTCAACCATGCACGCCAAACAGCACTCCTGCCTGTTGGGAGGTGGCGGCGAGGAGAGGGATGGAGGAAGAGCCTTACTTAAGAGAGAGGTCTGCATAGACGGAGGCAAAGGACTGGCATTCAGGAGACCAGTTGGCGAAGTACTCTACGATCCAGGTCACTCGACCGTCTCTGTCCAGCTCGTCCTGTGGAGAAACATTTTATATGAGCACCAACCAGGGATGTCAACGGTTAACAGCAGAGATTATTTTTGACCTTGCTATGCATGTCGGTCAAAAGCTTACACACGCCCACCCACCAACAACGCTTTTGTGTGAACCCCAGACCGTCTTTAGGTAGCCTGCTTCAATATTTAGAACCCATAGAAACACACATCCACGTTTCTCATGAATTATATTGTCCTACTAATGGACACGTCAACATTCATTTACCGAATAGTTATTTCATTTCATATATCTAATGTTAGAAACAGAGACCCATTTCCAAGTCCACGTACGGCAAAGTCACAGAGAAGCAAAGTTAAATATACCATTAACTTTAGCGTTGAAATTGAACAAACTAATGTCTGCTAACTTTACTTGTATTGCTATATAGGATATCTAATTAAGTGCTTTGTACCCGGTTGCTATCATGCCCCCATTAAACTCACATCTTTGTGCCAGACAAAGATTTGTTATTTAGTAGCATTATAGCAATAATAACAACACCATTGACAAGCAAATGTTTTTGTCAAGTATACAAGTAAAGTCACGCAATGATACGGATTCTGGGGTTTGACACAAAAATGCCTGGTTCTACTTCCAACGCAACTGTCAAATATCAACAATGAAAGGACTAATTGGTCAATGTATGTCAACAATCAACATGCTAATTAGAAGGACAATATAACTCAGAAGCAGGGACATGTGTTTACAATTAGTCTGTGTAGTTTGATGTTGAATGGGATTCTATGGGGTGTGTGTGTGTGTGTGTGTGTGTGGATATTCACCATTCACGGATGCTGTGTGTGTGTGTCTGTGTGTGTTTATTTGCATGTGTTTATTCCAACTGCAGTGAGGTTGACAATGCAGACGTGAATTAAAACTGAATAAAAGTTCTATCTTTTCAATGGACTACTTTTCGGACATCCTTATACTCACAGGTTTTAAACTATGTATTTTGTTGCTGACGTCGAACGATCTGATAGATGTAATGCCATTCATTTACGTACAACAACGTGAAGTGA
>OMOU01064170.1:0-16154 GCA_900312585.1 Malacocephalus occidentalis | reverse complement strand
TTCAGTGTGAACTTTAGTCGGGTGTGTTTACTTTTAGAAGACTTTGCAGTTGAGCCGCTGAATTTGAGCAGGTAAGAACCTGTGACAACCACTTAATGCACCAAGGATACAACATATCAAGCTTGTTCAGTAGATATAAATATAAGACAGAGAATCAGTGCATTGTGTCTAACAAATAGTTTTATATCATATATATGTTGGAACTTTAACCTATGATAAACACATTCCAGAAACAGTGGATAAATGTGTAAAACATTAAACAACTTGATTTGTTTTTATTATTTATAAAACAATTTTGTTCGGGTTGTTATTTCGATAAAATTGGCGCAAGAAATAATCATAATACTGTCAAACAGTGTTGACCAAAACAAAGCTCCAACCAGGCGGAGCGAACAGTTGGGTTAGCTGTGCTGCTGGAACGTTCTGGAAGGTAAGCGTGTTAAGAGGAGCAGTAACAGAAACGCTGTGCACACGCACATCTTTGGTTCAGCTGTGGTGAAGGTCGGCTGACAGGATAATGTTACATTGTGGTCACATCGAGGTATTAAATTAAAAAAGCACCATTATGAACATAACACTTGGAATAACGTTTTGCAAATCACCGCTCCTGGTGACTTCCTGATGGGTGTCCGGTCTCTCGTCGACTCTCATAGTCTCTCGTGTTTGTAAGCCAGAGACGTGAGCTGCTAGTTAAAGGCCTCTTATTTACACTGATGTGCGGTCGGTACTCCTCGCCCGAAAGATTCTGGTCTTCACGTTTGTTTGCTTTCTATCCGTGTGTCCTACAGAGTCATGAAGGTTGGGTGGTCGCGTGGGGGAATCACAGGTTCTTCATACAGACCTGGCAGCGGCTGATGCGAGAGAGGAGCTGGCCCGCCTTGAGGGTCTCTGAGGCGGGCTCGCTTTGGAAGGACTGCTCGATGGACGTGAGCCAGAAGCTGTGCTTGTTAGCAAAGTAGTGGCAGGTGCCCTTGGCCCCGTTACACTCGATGAAGGGCGTGGTGCGGAAGTCCTCGAGGCAGGACCCGGGTGACGACAGGGACTGGCCGCCACCCTCGTCGCCCGCCGCCGTGTGCTGGAGGAACGGAAACAAAAGCCTTGTGAGAAAACGAGGCCTGAAGATGTTTCTACATAGGAAGGCCTTTACTTTGTTTCTAGTTAGATTCTAGTGAGTGTTTCAGCTCCGAGTTTGTTTAGCTCTGTTTTTGAAAATGATAAATAAAATGAATAATCATAATAATATTAATAATAATAATGTTAAAGGAAACTGAGAGGACAAACCACCATTGGCGTTTTCTATCTATTATATATCTATCTATTTGTGACATCACAGCGAGGGGGAGGAGCCTCACCATGAGGAAGGAGTAGCCAATCCACAGGCTGCGCCAGCCCACGGGGCACTGGGGGATGGTGATGTCCTGGCTGTGGATGGCGATGGCCACCGACGGCGCCTCACACACAGAGCAGCGGCTGATGTACTGCTTGATCTCCCCCTCCTCCACGGGCATCATGGGAAGGGGCGCGGTCGATGACAGCCAATAGGACTTGTCGTTCCTGCTTGCGTAGTAGCACACATCCCCGGGGTTGCAATACAGGAAGGGCATGGTGCTGAAGCGGGGAAGGCAGGAACCCGCCAAACCTGCCAATGACCAATTAGATGATTAAATGCAATGCAAAGTTATATGAGATGATATAACAGGCGTAACGGAGGAGGCAATGACTACATATTAGTTCTTTGAAGTTATTCTAGGTATGTTTAAGGTTATCTTAGCCGTTTTGTATTTTTTCAATTGCCATTGCTAATAAATGTAGAAAATGATCATTTGGAAATCCTAAGAATATTTTATTTCCAGAGGCATCATAAAGCAGTGAAAACACACAATAACACAATAAAAATCCATCCAAAGAGACAATAGCAATTGTCCTCGTCTTTGAACATACTCATCTTGTATTCTGGTAAACTACGCTTACCCAGATCTTGGTTGTGGGCCTTCTCTTGTCCCTCAAAGTACAGAAGACTGTATCCGTCCCACAGTTTCGACATGCCCACGGGACACATGGGTTTCTGCTCGGACTGGCTGTGCTTCACCAGCAGGTAGCCCACGCTGACGCTACGGCCTGGCATCCCCTGTAGCCCTGGCAAACCGGGGCTACCGCGGTGACCTCCACAAAAACATTGGATTGGTGAAACATATATATATCAGGGTTTGGACTGGGACACTGTTCAGGTATTCAAAACAGCAGGCTCACCTTCCATGCCTTGCAAACCAGGATGACCTAAACTTCCATCCTCCCCTCGGAATCCAGGCATTCCAGGTGTTCCGCCGATCCCCGGCATTCCCTTGTATCCTTTTGGGCCGTAGAATCCTGTTGGAAAATTATTTTAGTTAGAAGTCGTACAAGTTCAATTTGTGGATGTGTGTGCTGCATAGATACTAAATGTTTTATATTAGAAAGGCAGACCTGGATCCCCTGGAGGTCCCTGAGGTCCCAGTTCCCCACTCTTCCCCTCCGGTCCTCGGATGCCCTGAGGGCCTGGACTGCCTCTCTCTGCTGGGATTGTGCTGGGGAGTGGCAGAGGACCTTGGCTGCCACGTTCCCCAGGAACCCCTGTGGTGAAGAACCATGAGGAAAATGGTCAAAATAAAGGAAATGTAGCTAACACAACAAGAAATTAGAAGTCAAGCTTTTATACGGTACAGAATTTCCCTCCTTGATGTTTGTGTCCTGTGACACAAGATGATGGAATTCACCTGTGGGTCCAATGTTTCCTTTGGGACCGCCTGGTCCTCGCTCTCCTTGGTAACCGGTTCTACCAGGTACTCCCATTAACCCTTGTTCACCTTTGACCCCTGATAGACAAAAGCAAATACATCCATGTAATGTGTTGAGATCAAACAAAGTATACAGTTGTGTGTGTGTGTGTGTGTGTGTGACAGCAACTTTTGGTCATACTTTGAATTCCATTCCAAACTACTGTGGCCAAATGTACAGTTTATGTCTTATGCTATTCAAAATGAAAGTTCAAGAGGCTGTATTCATACCTCTTTTCCCTGTCACACCGCTGTGTCCTCGGTAGCCTGGTGAACCTTGGTCTCCTTTGAGTCCTTTTCTTCCAGGAAATCCTGGACCTCCATACTGTCCTGTGAAACCCTTTTCCCCAGGAGTAGCTTCCAGTCCAGGAGTCCCCCTGGGTCCAGGAAATCCTGACGGATGGGGAAGACACAGGAAAAACTATGTTAGAGGCCATGAGCTACAAAACATAACCACAAACACTGTGTTCCATATGGCACCGCTGGACAGTTTGGTCTTTATTTAACTAGCCTGGTTAGCTATGTCATACATTTAGGTATTTTGTGCTTGGTAGGAGACTCGAGGGACAATCAAAGCCCAAACGAATGAAGCAAAAACTTGATTTGTTTACCTGGCAGTCCTTTATGTCCTGGGACGCCAGGGTTTCCAGCAGGTCCTGGTCCTCCCGAGATCCCATCCGGCCCCTGGGGACCTTGGAACCCTGGTGGTCCAGGTTGTCCTTGATCCCCTGGACACATAAAATAGGGCCTTGCACATCACCAATGTATCATGGGACTTTTTTGTTGGGTGATACTCCGCCCAATATTGAGAGGACTACAAAAAAATCACCAAAAAAACATTATTACGAACATCCTGATGCTACTATGCTTCCAAAAAGGAGAGAGTAATTACAATGTGAAGTTGCGATGCCACATTGGAGCAGTGGTGTTACCTTGAGGTCCTTGAAAGCCCTTCAAACCCCCGACCCCAGGCACACCAGGCTCACTGTTGGGGTCACCGGCCTCTCCTTTCAGCCCCTTGACTCCTGGATCCCCTGGAGTTCCATATCTGTCTGCGCCTGAATGATTGAGTGAGAGAGGGTACATACACACACGTTGATTGATTAGAACAGGGTTCTCAATGTCTTTTCATCTTTATAGTTCTCCCAAAAAGCTGCATTAGACAGGGGCATATCAAAGGAACATCGTTCAGGCTCTAGAGAATGTTCCTGACTTCCTTAGCGTAAACATTCTTGAATATAAAAATAGTACAGTCTGGAACATTCATTACGCTAAACAATTTATTGAGCTTGCCTGTACTAAAGCTTTGCAATAAAAGGCACATAAGTATACAAAGAAATCATGAATGAAGATAGAAGACATTCTGAGGAATACCTTGGAGTCCAGTGACACCCTTTTGACCCTTCAGACCATGTAATCCATACAGACCCTTTAGACCAGGGAAACCTGTGGATGTCAGCAGGCAACACAGGACAAGAATAGCATTAGAAACTATGGAATACTATGGATAGCTTAGCTAGCTAGAATGCATACTAATATATAAATGCTTTATATCTATATACAGCATATAGATAGATATACATCATTATAATAGCCATGAGGGCACTACAGAGTGTGTTCATCACCCAGAAAGAGCAAGTGCACGCTACCTGCATCTCCTGAGAGGCCATGCAAACCGGGCGTCCCTGTTGTACCGGGAGTCCCGGGAAAGCCCTGATGACCCTGGTTACCAGGAGAACCTGTCCGGCCGTCCGATCCTGGAGACAGGAATAAGACCAAGGTTGAGAAGACATTTGCTTTGACATATTTAGAGGAAGTTATGCTCTGAAATCATTTCACAGTGAGGGTTAAACTCAAATGCATTCACCGGGTGCGGGAACAAACGTGGTTCCCCACTTTCCTCCATACCTGTGGCTCCACCTATGCCGGGCTCCCCACTTTCACCAGGCTTCCCTTCGATGCCATTGAAACCAGAGCTCCCCCGGTCACCAGGGAGGCCATGGAGTCCTTTCTCACCTGTAATGAGGAAATGTAATTTCAATTTCCCATTCAATCCACTGGGCAGCGCAATAGAAACATCGCACAGGGTGATTCTATTTCATGTGGTTTTGGATGATTAGCTGTGAGACTCACCCACTGGCCCTGGTAGGCCAACCTCTCCTCTCAGTCCTGGGGTGCCTGGCAGGTCTAGACGTTGGCCTTTATCCCCTGAAGATGAATGTGAGAAGTTATTCATCACTGTGTTTCAAACACAAACACTTCTTGTAGCTAAAATCTCGCAGAGGCTGGGTATTTGTGTGTGTGTGTGTGTGTGTGTGTGTTGAGGTCAGTGGTGTACTGGCCATTGGGCACACCGGGACAAAGCCTGGGGGCCGGTGGGCCGTCAAGACATGCTATTAACCGGCCCAGTGTGCGATCCCACCGGCCCCTCTCCACAATTCCCCACCCTGTCCGAGCTTATCACCAATACACCCCTGATTGAGGTCATACCTTTGCTGCCTCTCTGGCCCGAGACCCCCGTAGCACCGTAGGCACCAGAACTGCCCTTTTGCCCCTGAAAAAGTCAACAATATTATTGCAGCTTATAAAAAGTACTGAATAATAATACTGACGTCTATTGGTCCAAAGACGTGGTTCATCCCGGTGAAAAATAAAATACATTCTAACTATACATGTATATTCATATTTAAATAAATCAACTTGCTGTACTGGTGAAAGGGCTTTTGGGCACATTACTAAAAATAGTTTGAGAACCGCTGACTCGGTGGGCTTGAATCCATTAAACAAGACGCACCTTGTTGCCGTTCATCCCATCAAAGCCGCCGATTCCACGGATCCCTGTCAGCCCTGGCATTCCTTTGTGGCCTGGAAGTCCCTGTGCACCCGAATCCCCGTGGAAGCCTTTCTCATGGCTGGGTTCTCCAGGAAGTCCATGAAATCCTCCATGTCCTGGAAGACCGGGTAAGCCCTTGGAACCTGCGGAGGACACCAGGGAACACAGTCAGAAGAATGTGAGCTGAAGGAACTCACGGTACTAGAGCAGGGGTCTCAGGAACCTACCCCTAAGCCATACTTGGCTCAGTGCTCGCAGATAGTGGACAAACAAGTTGCAAATCTAGTCTATTATAAAAAGAACACTTAATTTTACACTAAATGTAGAGATATCTTTCCAAATAGCTCCCAGGTCACTGTATTTAACACCATAATCTGATTCAAAAGAGAACATCTGCCAATGGAAAAGCTTCCTCAGCCTTTGACTAGATGATGTACCTCTGGCCCCAGTGAAACCGTGCACCCCGGAATGCCCGAGTTCGCCCTTGGCTCCCTTCATGTCGGCAATGATCTGACGCGGGATGTGAGGCTTGTCACCTGGTCGGCCTGTCAGGCCACGATCACCTGGGAGAGATAGGCCGAGTGTCACAAGGCTCGACAGGTGAGCAGGTAAACCTCCACACCGAGTGGTGTGAGCAAAGGTGTCAATCCGTCTTGAACAAAACTCACCTTTTGCTCCGCTGTGACCGATGATCCCCTTTTGACCGATCTCACCAGGCAGACCAGGCTCTCCCTTCAGTCCACCGAAGCCCTTGGTCCCGACCTCGCCAGTGCGCCCCTTAAAACCTGTCATGCCGTGAGAACCTTTGCTTCCTATGGAGGAAAACGAAGACATTAAAAACCACAGGCGATGTTTGCAGTATCAGATCAATGGGTGAGAAGGTGCCTGGAACCCACCCTTGGGTCCTGGAACGCCAGGCAAGCCATCTAGGCCGGGAACACCCGGATCACCCTGATGACCATGCTCTCCTATCGGACCATCGTCCCCTAAGCCCCCCGGGTTGCCCTTCAGTCCCGCTGGGCCTGGGGCCCCGTAGTCGCCTTCAGCCCCCCTCTCACCGCTGAAACCTGGTGGTTCAGAAGATAGGCATTCAGAATGTCCTGCCGGTACGTGAACCCGTGGCTTGATTGGAAGGCCATACTTTATGTGTGTATTTGTGTTTGTGAGTGTTTATTATGAGGGAAGTACATATACAGTACTGCCATTTCATTATACATTTTTAAGAAATATTAGTTGGGTAGGGATGTGTGTCTGTGTGTTCAATTAACCTGGTTGTCCAACAACTCCAAATGGGCCAGGTGGACCAGATCTTCCAGGAACCCCTGGATAGCCATATATACCAGGAGGTCCTGGCCTCCCTTCCTCCCCCTGCAAGCCAGGAGGTCCAAACACACCCTTCATGCCAACTATACCAGGCATACCGTCCATTCCTGCACATGAACCAAAAAACAAACGCACAATATGTTATGTAACCATTTACATGAACAACTATGAATAGTTCCTATAAAGTGCCTTCAATATTTATTTGGTCAAATATCCAGGCCCATTTCTATTGACGTGCTGGTTTGGCTTTACTCGGTTCGACTTGGTGCATCAGCCCAACGTGGCAACTGGCTTAAATGGATGGATTGATATTATTGAATGGAGTACAGAGAACAGTATAGCACAAGGTTTAAACCACCTAATCTGTTGTTGATACACATCAACACTTTGTTTACACTGTAAAGGATCTATAGAAGCTTGGTAGAGCTGGCTGACGGTAGAGTCTAACCTGGATGTCCTGGCCTGCCTTCATCTCCAGCCAGGCCTTTCTCCCCTTGCAGGCCGGAGAACCCTGGCTCACCGGGGCCTCCAGTCGAGGCCCCCAGGATCTCCCCATGATGCCCCTTCTCGCCTTGGCCCCCGTCCCGTCCAGCGATGCCGTTGGTACCGGTGGTCCCCTTCGGACCTTGAAATCCAGGCTGGCCCGGGTCTCCACGTGCGCCCACAAAACCTGGTTGGAGAACAACAGAAATGTTTTATCTTCCAAAGCATCGCGTCATACTGAACTCTTGTGTCTCCAGTCTGGTATGCTTTCCTCTTGGCATGGTTCCTCACCTGGGTTTCCAGGATATCCTCCCCTGCCTTGTTCCCCCCTTTCACCCTTCTCTCCATCCACTCCTTTGAGGCCCTCAGGTCCCTTCTGACCTGGGGGGCCTAAAGTAGCAGTAGGTACAGTATTAACATCCAATCACTAACTTAGAAGATGCTGAGGCTAGAACTCATCGTCATGCTACCTGGCATTCCCACCAATCCCACCGCTCCTGGATATCCGGGTGTGCCCTTGGGTCCTGGGGCGACGTCACAATCTCCTGGGATGGAAACACAGTTCTCAGCACCACTTACGCTTTAACTAACTACTAGCATGTCATTCTGGGCTCTGACATGCCTTTTCATAACACTACAAAATTAATGATGTTACATTTGTACTGTAATCTACTTTCTACTTTTAGGGTTTACACTTTGAGGTGCTGAATAAAATGAATGAATGAAATTTCCAATAAAATGTCACGCAAATCCTAGAGGTTCAAAGCCCAAATCAAGTGTTAAGAAGCAAACTTGTAAATCAGGAAAAGATTATACCAGCTACCTGTCACTTCAAACTGCCTTCCATCCTCTCGTAGAATAGTATTGCAGTCTCCTTTCAATTGGAGAGAATGAATGAGAGAGACGATGAGATAGATTGAGAGAGAGAGAGAGAGAGAGCGGGAGAGAGAGAGAGAGATATGGAAAAAAAGAAAGACCGAGGCGGTCGGGTAATGATTATTATTATTAAAAGCAGAAGCATTCTCTCAAACACTGTGTGAGACTTCGTTTGAGAGATGCAGCCACTACATCCAGGCTTGACATAAAGAGAGAGAGAGATGCATTGTGGAAATGGAGCCAAAACGAGGATACACACCACCAGACAAAGCCTTGTTACTCTTGCCTACTCCATGAACTGTACATGAACGTTATCATGTTACTGTTCCCCTGAGTAACATGTAACACCGAGGAACACTGAGGAACAGAATACCGAGAGGCCTCAGCTGGACGGCTACAGGGCAGCAGTTGGATATGCGGAGAGAACAATGACATCATCACAGCGACCACTGAGACTTCTCACCCGAGGTTCCTCTGGGTCCTGCAACGCCCTTGTAGCCTGGCACTCCCTCATCCCCGGGGAGCCCGGCCTGGCCTTTCGAGGCCCCCAGCACCAGGCCCTGGTACCCCTTCAACCCTGCCGCGCCCGGCAGACCCGGGAAGCCCCGATAGCCTTTATCGCCGGGCTCACCGACTGGGCTGTCACCCTGTAGAGATCAGAACCAGGACCAGTGTGTCACCTGGGAGTCACCGTTGTGCACTTTGGAGAGCAGGTAAGACGGCCCGAGGAGACCGTGACACGTACGCACCTGAGAACCGCGCACACCTGGAAATCCTGGGATTCCGATTTGACCTTGTGCACCTGGCTCTCCGGGTTCACCGACCTGCCCAGCCTTTCCCAGGTCACCGGCAATTCCTGAGAGACAAACACACACAAACACACAGACACAAACACACAAATGCATTAAGCAGGCTTTCTCGTTGTCGTCTGGGAGGCGAAGCGTGAGACACAGGCACAGACCACCACACACCTTTTTGGTTTGCCACAATTGCATGACCTTTCCTGCCCTTCAGACCCTGGAGGCCCGTCGAACCGGGGAAGCCCTGCCAGGAAACAACACAGCCGGGAAGGATAAGAACACAGAATCTGGCACCCCGACCGTTACACATCACGATACGATAAGGGTCAGAATACAATATATAGCAATATATTGCGATTCTCGCATATTTCAATATTATTTCGGTTTCATCGTTTTTCAGTCAAAGTCAAAGTCAAAGTTCTTTTTATTTGTCAAATGTGCTATATTGACATACAGCACAGATGAAATTGCATGCCTTTTTGGTATTGCTTTTGCTTCTAGCTAGCTACATTAAATTGGGACAATTGGGATATTGGGATAAGAGCTGGCATGAAGCAATCGAAGGTTGGGTCTTTCAAATGACTTTTATTAAAAAAGTGGACCAGCCCCCTGTGTGCTCTGGACAAGGGTACGGACAAGGGGGGGTCACGAGAGTCCCATCATGAGAGTCCTATCGTGCGTTATTTATTAAATGTGTGTTTTCTTACAGGCAGTCCGCTGGCACCTTGGGGTCCTGCTTCTCCATTATCTCCCTGCTGACCAATTTCACCGGTCATCCCGGTATTGCCGCGCTCACCCTTGGGCCCCTGGAGCCCTGGTTTAGAGTTGATGATGTTGCACTCACACTCACCATGATCCCCTGACGTTCACACACACACACACAAACACACGCACACGCACACGCACACACACACACACACACACACACACACACACACACAATGTGGAGGATCAGAGACACGGTCACTAGAACAGAGATCTGTACGGACTTCTTGGGTACGGCCGGGGGTGTGGCAGCGCAATCCAAAGAACTTTTGTTGTTGGTATTTTGTTTTGATATTGTGCTTTGTGGTTTTTCAAATAAAATCAGTAAAAAGTGTCTTGTTTTTTTTGTTTCATGGCCTAATATCCCCTATTATAGTATATATATTGGGTGAAATATCACTATCTGTGGTTTTGTTGGGTCTGGGATGTCTAAAACATGATAATACTGTAACATGTCTGTAATGTGGGTCTCTGTGGGGTTAACCGAAAATGTAAGGAAACCTCCCAGCCATTTTGAACCTCTGACTGATTTAATCTTGCTCAAGTCGGTCATTTCGGTATTTTCAACAAATAATAATGTATTATTATTTATTTCTCTTCAATTAAACCAGTTCTGTATATTTACAGTATAGGCTACAGACCTTAAGAATTGAAGAACTTGATTGGCAGTATAAAAAAAGATAATCCTATGAGGTTTCAAATAGAGGTGATATTGACTTTTTAGTCCTATATAATCACCCAGCCCTAGTCTGACCAATCAGAACCATCTCTTTTTTGCTGAAGACTGTGTACCTGTTTCTCCCTTGTAGCCGGCCGAGCCCGGACGTCCTCTGTCCCCGACTGCGCCCTTGAAGAACTCGGACCCTGAGGAGACACAAGACCACCTGTCACTCACCCCGGTTCTTACTGCTCTACTCTTAGATCTTTTGTTTTGAAGTAACAATGATGCATTTTTTACTAAATGTAGTACTCTAAACTGCTTGAGTAAATCGTGCCTTCAATTTAGGTATTATATTATATTTACATTTAGGGCATTTCATACACCTAGATGTACGATTACTAGATCAGTCTACCAGCCTACCCAGTGGACTGTACCGACAGGTAAACTGATCTAGTCAGCATACATCTAGGTGGACATTCCCACTTGTGATGTCACTAGACGGTAGTCACATGGCAATGGCTAATCATAATAGGGGGCCTTTAGTGACAATGGTATGTATTTGTTTTTATTGTATTTGTTTGATTTGTAGGAGGTTGGAGAGGGTTTCACTACAGATTAGGTGGACATATATGGACCCTGGATTCTGACAGTGGCAGGGATCTCCTACCCCACTGGACTCACAGGAACAGCTTGTAGATTGATGAACAAGAAATGGTAAAGAAAAGACCTCTGTTTTTGTCTAATGCAGATGATACGCCTGCTGGTGGAATCATTTAATGGATTTTCCTTCGGGACTCAATGTAACCAAACTGAGAAAGCAACCTTTGCAAAAGACTATATTCAAAATCAATTATGGATATTAGAAAATGTATTTTCCAAAATAAACACAATGTCCTTCTCCATGGTGTGGTCAGTCACTCCGTGTGTGTGTGTGTGTGTGTGTGCGGACCACTTACATGATCCTTTAGGTCCCTGAAGGCCAGGTGGTCCGGTGGCACCGGCATAACCCTTTGGTCCGGCTATGATGGCAGGAATACCGGCTTCTCCTGGCTGGCCCTTCTCTCCCAAATCCCCTTTCCTGCCAAATGCCCCAAAGTACTCCCAGACTGACAGGATCAGAGCAGAGAAGATAACAACTGAGAGGTGGGAATTGTCTCTTGTGGGTGAATCTCTTTTGTTCAAACAGATAATACTCTTTTTACAGTTTTACAATCAAACTCATGGAGCACCAGACATAACGTAGCTTCTGGTATGTTACGATGGTCTGTTGTAAATCGGTCTGTGACTTTCTTACTGGTCTGTTGTGAATCGGTCTGTGATTATCTTACTGGTCTGTTGTGAATCGTACTGTGACTACTGATCTCTTCTGAATCTGACTGACTATTTTACTGGTCTGTCGTGAATTGGACTGGGATTACTTTACTGGTTTGTTGTGAATCGATCTGTGACTATCTTACTGTTCTGTTGTGAGTCTCCGGCGGGGCGTCCAGGGGGTCCTGGTAAACCCTTGTCCCCCTCAGGGCCTCTCAGACCCTGGGTGCCGGTCTCTCCAACCGGGCCCATGGGTCCAGCTACCATCACAGTCACAGAGACGTCAGCACAGCAGTAGAACAAATCAGCCATAATAATAATCATAATAATAATCATAATATGATACATAAAATCATAGAATTGACATAAAATCAATGGAAAGCAATTCACTAATAAATAGCAAACTAAATAAACATGAACTACTAGTATTAACAATGAACTACTACTATTAACAATGAACAATGAACCAGACAGTTAATGGACAGACAGCTAACATCTATTATACTATTATGCTCTCATTGTATATATTGTCATGTATGGTCAAGGTGAACAAAATCATTTGTATTTCATTGAATTTGGATTTGGAGTGTTAAGAATAGTTGTGTGCAGCACAATATATTTGCAGCCCGGCCATACCAGAACTCCAGGAACCAGATGCAATCAGCTCTCCGGGGTCTCCCCTGATTCCCTGAAAACATGACAGGTGTGTGTGTCAGTCCGCCGGGACTCACACACACACACACACACAAACACATAGTGGACAGAGTTGTGTTAACCAGGTGCATGCTCACCTTGACTCCGTCTCGGCCTCTTGGACCTGCCTCCCCGGGATATCCCTGAAGGAGAGCAGACACACAGCCACGCCCCATCACCCCGTCATTCAGACATCATCACCCCATCAATCAATCAATGTCACACTATAATGCTTCCTGTACATCGCAATGCATCATGGGATTTTGTTGTTGTTGTTGTTGGCGATCCTCCGCCATATTGAGAGGACTTAGGAGAGAGTGAGTTGTAGTATCGAAACATACTGTCTAGGCGAATACAAATTTAGTTTTGTCATGTGACGTCACACATTTTCAAACACACAAACAATGTCTGCCCCATAATGACGAATTAGCTCACAATTAATCACTGAACAATGACCAAACAAACACTACATGGTTGTGTATACATACCCTTGGCCCAGGCAGTCCCAATAGACCAGGCTCGCCCTAGAAAGGAGAGCATAGAGATTTTATGATATAGGTTGGGCTTATGATGTATATATGATGTATATGTGAGATATACGATGTGTAAAGATGTTCTTCTGCTCACCCGCCCCCCTGGGAAGCCAATCACACCAATTTCGCCCACGTTGTCCGCCTGAAGGAGACACACGGTTAGAACATATCACTCAGGAGATCGTGTGTGTGTGTGCTAGGTGTGAGTAGAGCTGATGTAGTAATGTGCTACTCACAAGTTCTCCTTCTTCTCCCTTCAGCCCCTTCTCTCCTTTTCTGCCCTGGACCGACACAAGAGACCCAACGCTGTGTTACAATTCACCATTCAGTGTCAACATTAGAACGGCAGACTTTGACTCAAATTAGAATCAGAATCAGAAACAGCTTTATTGTCTTAGTTTATACAAACAAGGAATGTTCTTTGGTGAAATGGGTGCATAACATTGAACATTAAACAGAAAGTAATTACGATTCTAACAATTCTAAAAATTCTAAAAATATATGCGTTAATGTAAAGCAGTAGTGTCCATGGGAGGTGGGAGTCAGTGGGGTTAAACGCTAATATAACGTGTAGCATAGTGTCCATAGGGGGGGTGGGGATCAGTGGCAAAATTAAATTAAAGTGGCCAGATATGTTTGAAACTCTTTATTAGATGTTTCTACTGACTGCATAATCAACTTAAAATCTAACAAAATGTCAAAACTATAAAAGTTATTTTTGTTACACTGACTTGGGATCCAGATTTCGGTAAAGTGTGAGGATGCGTGGAGTTCCCTTGTGGTCCGGGCTCCCCAGCGTCCCCCTGTGGTCAAAGAGGGGATTGCAGAGAGAATCGATCAGCACTCATACAACGACGACGACAACATCAAACAAAAACACGGTACTAAAGCAATTCCAGCCAGATCAAATGTGCTAGAAATAGTATAATAATAAATAATATCAAAACATTTAAGGTATTTGAGAAAAAAACTAAATATGAACCAATAGCAACAAACGTGTGAAAATAATAGAATATCATGTTATATTATGTTATTATATTTTATTACATGGTGTATAATACTCACTCGCTCTCCTTTGACACCTTTTAGTACTTTGGTCATGGTGCCCTGTTAGAAACAAAGTGTTATTACATCATATACCATAGATCGCCATCAAAACAACTTTGCTAACTTTAATTAGTTTATTTATAATTTATTAATGCTTGATGATGTCACCTTTGGTCCCGGGGGACCGGGAGGACCTGGGGGGCCCTAGAAGAGCAGAAGAAGAAAATATAATTTAGACGTTAAGATTCAGAATGAATCAAAGAAAATCTTTCAATGATTCAACACATACATGCACACACACACACACTTAGACACACACACACACGCACACATGCACGCACACACACGCGTACACACACCTTGGGTCCAGGAAGACCTCTGTAGCCTGTCCATCCGGCAGCACCTTGTAGGCCCTGAAGAAAGAGAGAAAGAAAGAGAGAGAGAGAGAGTGAGAAAATGTAACTTGTATGGAGAATACAGTATATGGAGATAGATTTAGAAAAGCTGTAGAAATTGGAGGGAGCAAGAGATTGTGAGTCACTTTGGATAAGCGCCTGCCAAATGTAAGTGTAAATGTCAGAGGTAGAGACAGATATGGACTAGTGATACGTTTATTTCTTGAGCCAAAACAAAACAGAACAGCTGATTGAGCGAACACACTTACGTGTGCTCCAGGAATCCCCGATTCACCCTCATCTCCCTGTGATGGAAGACACACAAGACACAGTTAGCTGCAGAATACTCTCCCTCATGGCTTCAGCGTATATCCTGGCGGTGGACGAGGTAGCCAGGAAGTAAGGAACTGTTATTGATTGTGCTTTTCAAAACCAGGGTTAAAAGGGGCTGTACAACGCGCACAACGAGAAAATATAAATATGAGATACAAGTTTAAAACTAGAAATAAAACAAACCGGGGCGCAAACACAGAAGTCAAACACAGACAATAAAAACAACAAAACTACAGAGAAAGACACGGCCACATGACAGAACAAAGTGCTGGGTAGCATGTGATGCAGTGTGATGGTGGTCACGTGGTAGGGTTAAGGGTCGAGGGTCGAGGGTCGAGGGTCGCATGGTTAGGGCTCACCCTGAAGCGTTCCATGTACACGCTGAGCTCCAACGTCTCACCCTTGGGTCCCTTGCGGCCCGTTGCACCCTGGGGAGAAGAAATAAAGAGAGTTGCATACAATCAAACTGGCTTTGAAAGGCGCTGATAATGTCACACTCGTAAGTAAGATAAGACTTTTTGTGTCAGAGGTTTCCCAACACCATAAGAATAAAAACAATAGAATCATACACGCAAGTGTATGAGCCTAATCGAAAAACAATATAAGTAAGATATATTTAGTAAAAAGTACTAAATATATCTAAATATAATCCAAAAATATATCTAAATACATTACTAAAATTAGAATTAGAATTAGTGCTGATTATTCTTCATTATTATTATTATTATTATTATTATTATTATTATTATTATCTTATAATAATTAACATTAAGTGCTTTACAAAGAACTACAAACTGCAAACTAAGAACTACAAAAACCAGGGTGCTAACATACAGGAGAAAAAATGGACAAATTACAAAATCTGCAAATGCCAGCATCCAACATTCAAGAAAAGAGTGAAAACAATTCCTCCACGCTTACCGGATATCCCTGGGGGCCATCGTAGCCTTGATTCCCTGGCAACCCCTGGTCGCCATGGGTGCCGTTGCATCCGTCGGCCCCTGGCCTCCCCCGTGAGCCTGCTTGACCGGGGTGACCCTGGAACAGGGACAGGAGGAGGTCACCACATCAGGTCTAACACTGCCCACATACACACACATACACCTACAGACACAGACACATACAGTATACACACACACACACACACACACACACACACACTCACACACACACACACACAGTGGTGTGTTTCTATGGTCATACTACTGGAGGACAGACAGACTTCCGACTTACCGGAATACCGTCTGCTCCGGAAAATCCAGGAACGCCCATCATTCCCTGCAGAGGA
>OMOU01064168.1:0-19048 GCA_900312585.1 Malacocephalus occidentalis | reverse complement strand
CCCCCATGTTTGTCATGGGGGTCAACGAGGACAAATACGACCCCTCCTCCATGACCATCGTCAGGTAACACCTCCACGCTCCCGTAAACAGCCTCCACCCAAACGCACCACAGAAACGTGCACACACGATACAACTGTGGCAGAATGCTTTGGATCTTTGTCATTTACACATGCTATGATAAATCCACTTGAGTGGTTGTAATATTTCAATGGTCTGCTGTATTCTAACCCCACCCTTGTTGCTGATAACCCCACCCTTGCTTGCTGTTACTATAGCAACGCCTCGTGCACCACCAACTGCTTGGCCCCACTGGCTAAAGTCATCCATGACAACTTTGGCATTGACGAGGCTCTCATGGTGAGTATTTATTGGGTATATTTCTGCCGTCGGTCGTGGTCAAAGCACACGACCAGTAAAATGTGTATTTGTGTATAATTGCACACACTATATATACACACAAGTTATTCTGAGCTATTTAGATATGAAAAGTATTAGCAATGGCCCAGTTTACACAAGCTGAAAATGGGGCTGTTTTGATTGTTTTAAACATCATTGGGTATAATTAACAAAACCCAAACATCAGCAGTTACAAATGCTAAAAGTGTGACCGAAAATTACACGAATTACAATTGAGGAAGAGATCTGTTGGTGCATCCAGCCGATGAAACGATAATCACTAATCGTAACCGAGCAACGCCGCCTGCGTAAAAGGGGAACACCCAAGTCAAGTCAAGTCAGTTGTATCTGTACAGCCCTTAATCACAGTCCCAGTCTCAAAGGGCTTCACAGGCCATATGATTATGGGGCCATGTGATTATCCCCCCCTCTTCGCCCCAAGGGCAAGAAGCGACTCCCTTAATTAACAAGGAGGAAAGAGAAGGAACGCAGAGCGGGGATCCCTCCTTCCAGGGACAGTTCAGAACAATGGGTGTCATACGGGGCATGAGAAGGTGTAAGCATAACAATTATACGCGACAGTAAAGTACAAATGATGAATAGAACAGTAAAACCACACAGGTCACATCTAGATTGTTGGACATGCCACGTCTCTCTCGTACACAGACCACGGTGCACGCATACACGGCCACCCAGAAGACGGTGGACGGACCCAGCGCCAAGGCGTGGCGGGACGGCCGGGGGGCCCACCAGAACATCATCCCTGCCTCCACCGGTGCGGCCAAGGCCGTGGGCAAGGTCATCCCAGAGCTCAACGGGTCAGTGACGAGGAGGACACACGTGAACACAGCCAACAGTGTGTGCATGACCGGTAGAGAAGAGACAGAGGGGGACACGACAAACATCGTGCATCACTCTGTGTTATTATTGTATTCTCTTATTACGTATACCGTTTCGTGCCACTCAATACCCTAACCCTTACTGAGGCAGTGTAGATGGTGGACCAGTTGGAATAAAGCAGACAGAAACCAGGGTTGTGGCATAATAATGTAGTTCATAATGATGAAGGGAAAGGGGACGAAATGCAACTTCAAATCTCTTCTTTAAGTCCATCAACAATGCCATGATTATTCCCAATAAATCCAAAATAAAGTCAATAGTTCCAACAGGGTGGCCCGAGGCCGGCTACCCTGAGCCTGGTCCAGTGGACCCTCCTGGTCTCCACTGTCCTCTCTCCAACACCAGCGTCCTGGCCTTTGTTCTCTGTGACTTTTAACGCCGGCTTGATTGCCTTCTTAATTGGCCCCCCATTGGCCACACCTGAGCAGAGGCGATGAGAGGCCCCAGTTGGGGGGCAGAGTTTCCTCATACTGCAGGCGCTGCAGTACCACACCCTGCCTCTGCAGCCACATGGCGCACGGATCAGGGAGCAGGCCCTTTCTCTTGCTATTTTGCTTTTTTTTCCCACAAGAATGTCACTGTTCAGAATGTTCAGAATGGCCCAGTGAAGAACATTTCTTATATAAAATATATAAAACACAATAAAATGCATATCCTTTTTAAAACCACAGAAATAAATCAAACCGTTCTTAGCTTCCCCTTCTGCTTCCCTCTGGGCCTTGTTTACGGCACGCCAGGAAGCTGACAGGCATGGCGTTCCGGGTGCCCGTGGCGGACGTGTCCGTGGTGGACCTGACGTGCCGTCTGTCCCGGCCCGCGTCCTACGGAGAGATCAAGGAGGCGGTGAAGAAGGCTGCTCACGGACCCCTGAAGGGAGTGCTGGGCTACACCGAAGACCAGGTACATTGACACTTTGTAGCATAGTCTCCACCACGATGGCACGTACAGTGGCTTTGTTCTGGGCTCCTCCCGGGACTCAGGCAGGTTTGTGGTGAAAAGTCGGGTTTATTGCAATTGTTTGTAAAATGGTAGAGAGACGGTAGCATGCTAGCGCTCTCCGGGCGTGTGCTGGTGGCTGAAAGCCATTTCAAACCAGTGCCATGCGGGAGGCGGGATGCATGGACATTTTCTACAACTATACACACCGGGGCTGTGCTAATTATCCAAACAGTTGGAATACATTTTGAACGGAAGAAAAGCAGCGACGGCATCCTCCTCCATCGATCCAGAGCTAGGCCTTCAGGCAGTACTTCAGAATGACCGTGGAACCATAAGAATAACAAATGATCATAGTCATAATAAACAAAAACAATGGAGCCACAGTTAAGTTCAGGTGCAGTGTCGGATCATGTTGGGTGTTGAGAAGCTACATGATCAGATGTTCTCCCATTTTGTATTCAAAAGCTAGCTATGAGCTGAATGTATGATGTCAGTTGGAACAAAGGATTTCATTGGTCAAACGTACATTATATATATTTGTTGAAGGAGACAGCATTATATCGCTGTGGTACATAAAGATAATAGAGCATTCGAGCATTCATAATTACAAGGAGTAGAAGGAGTTTCATAATTGCTAGGTTGCCTGCATAACAGACTTCTGAGTGCAGCACCAACATCTAAGAACATACAATATGCTAAACAATGCTCAGGGCTATTTATAATGGCTAGAGGGTTCGGTGAGTTTTGATTATGTTAATGCAAATGACATTCATAATCAAGAGATTCAATGTATCGTCTATTGCCTCCTTAACAGTTCTATCACTATGATTTGAAATGTCTTGAAAATGAAACATACACATTACATACATCACGATAACGAGTTAACTCCTGTAATAATTCTGGATTACGAAAGAGTATTACAATACTGCAATGACCCTCACAGGATGAAGCGCGTACCTTTCCATCTTCAGAAGCATTGCGTCCAATGGAGCCCCTTTATTAAATATGAATGGCCTCTAATGTAGATCAGGATAAACAAATGTGAAATGCCAGGACTGTATCTATCCCTTCAGTAAGAGGTAACCATATACCTGGTCCCAGGGACACTAGCGGCAGGTGTTTAGTCAACTCAGTGTCTCTTCATTGTATGTTGCTCTGTATTTGGCGGGTAGCGCTCAATGAGTTCCATCTGGGTGTGTGGCTAATGGAGGCTGGTTACTGCTCTAGGTTGTGTCCTCTGACTTCATTGGCGACACCCACTCCTCCATCTTTGATGCCGGTGCAGGGATCTCTCTGAACGACAACTTTGTCAAGCTAATCTCCTGGTGAGTCCTTTACTTCACACTTAAGACACTCTACGGTCTAGATTACATGCTTCGACCTGTCATTGTATTTTTGTATATCCCCCCAACAGGATTCCTTTACAATAACTCAAATTAAATGAAAAGCTTGTCTGCAAACAGATAAACATGCTGTATGTGCGACTCATGAGGCGTGATACATTACTTATATTTACATGAGTCAACATGTAACATTCTATCGATCACAACTCCAAGTCCCAGGTCCTTGCCACAGAGGACATGCCCGTTAAGTCTTAAGTTCGAAAAATGACCAAGAAAATCACAATCGTGGGTCCATTTCAGTAAGTCCTCAGCTAAGAGCTAGGCACCACTTCGCCCACAGGGGGGCGCAAAAGCACACATAAATGCCATAAAGCCAAACCATGACTGGGATTCACTAAATCGCTTGGGGACACTGAGTGAAGAGCCATCAGCGAATCCCCTTTCTTCTTCTGCTGTATACTTGTGTACAGCGGCAGTATTCATCTTGTGGTCCGTGTCATCTTTCATCTCCCTTCCATCCTGTTTTGTCTTCAGGTACGACAATGAGTTTGGCTACAGTCACCGTGTTGCTGACCTCCTGTTGTACATGCACTCCAAGGAGTAGACGTGGACCCCGCTAACCCTAACCCCTACACATTGACCCATTGAAAAGTCACTGACACGACCCCAGTTAGACGGCTTTGTTGTGACGGTTAACACGTTAACCTGTTGTCCAATGTGAGTGTTTTGTTTTCTTGGCCGATTAGGCGGTTAGTGAAAGTATCTCTTGTGTCTGTGTGCCTCTCCCACTCCTGCGGTGTTATTCTAGCAGATTAACGTCCACACTACTGTATCCATCCTCCCACATCGATGTGTGTTGAAGGCCCAGCCTATGCGTGCTACATAGCTACTTTAATGTTGCTTAAGAGTAAACGAGAATGAAAAAATAAAAGTTGTACAACACTGAATGTCTATTTTTCCTCTGGTTGTGAGGGTGCACCGCAGGTTCAACCAGACACTAACCACACACATTCCACAAAGGCCAACAGGCTAAATTGCACATGAATACAGGCTCAGACATATGCCCTTATTGTTGTTAAATGTAAGTATTCGGTTCCCTGGTTCCGTACCTTTAAATAGCGTTCACATGTACTGTGGGGGAAGGACCAGGTGGGGAAACAACTTTCTGACGGCTTGCGGAGATTCTTGGTGTATATCAATACATCTTCCGTCGATTATTGTTCACGTTGTGGAAATCTGTTTCTATGCAGTCAGGGACAGGACTTGATTTAGATGGGCACACCATGCGGCCAATCACATGCGAGGACAGACTAGGATCATACCATTATATGAATGAAGGAAGGGAGGCAGACGCTCCAAAGACAGTGTAGTGGTACAGGCCAGGTACACACAGAGCGACAGAGAGACGGGGAGCCATATTTAAATGCAAGCACGTCAGGAAAAAATTAGCGAAATTAGCGAAAACCGAAAAAAAGCAGCATCTGGCTGCATTTTAATGATATTGGAGAATTTGTCAAATGAAAATATCCGTCAGAGCAGGGTCAAGAACAAACCTGCACAGACATCTAAGAACCGCCCACCCGTCCATGCAGCTGGAGGAGAGAGGGCAAGCTCTCCTCCATCCACTGACCCTGGAAAAGTGTCCTGCTTTGATGTTCTGCTGCAGCATCCACTGTCTTGCCGAAAACTGCAGGTATACCACGTCCTTCTGCAACTCTAACCAAAATAAGCACATTTATTCCAAAAGAAATGACCCCAGCCAAACTAATAAATGTTGATGAGGAGCTGGCTAAAATGATAACCAGTAACTTCCAGTTTAAAACGTTTGTTCAGGCCATAAACCCCATGTATGTTCTCCCCAGTAGAAAATTATTCCACAACTAGACAACACTGAGCATGCAGTTTGCCTGACAACTGACTGCTGGACATCCAGAACGACATGCTCATACATGTCCTCCACAGAGAAGCTGAAGTCCATGCAACGCCAGATAGGGATGCCAGAGCTAAGACCCAAACAGGAGTGTGCTACATATGTTGAAACGCATCGTCAAGTCAAAAGATGCCATCATCTCCACCCGGGCTGTCATCACCGCTCCTGTTGATACTCTATGTCAAGAGGAACGGGAGACAGGGAAAGAGGTCTGCACCGTTGTGAAGCCCTTTGGGGAGGTGACTGGAGATTAGGGCAGAAAGGTACCTTGAACAATTGTGTACTACTATACAGTTAAAGATTGCAGTAAATTATGACAGACAAATGATTAATTAATTGTAAGAACAGCAATGTGTCACTTTATACATATTAAGATAAAGTAAAGGAGCTGGCCACAGAAACACTGTGCTTTCCCAAACTACTGCACTGGACCCACAAAAGAGCAACGGGAGACACTGCAAGGAGAAATCCCACAGCTGATGCTGTACTGGAGGTGAGGAGCCCCTCTTCCAAAGAGCTGAAGAAGACCCAGTGAACTGGTGGGAGGCCAAGGCTTCAGTCTACCCACGCCTGGTTAAGGGAATCATGGACCATCACTACACTACACTACACTGCATGCTAGTGCTCCCTGATGTACCCGTGGCTGACTTTAACCTGTGTGCTTCGTTTGTGCCACAGGTGTGCAGCCCCACCCATCCCAGACGATGATGTTTTGATTAGAGTACATCGCATGCAGTAATCACCCTCTTAATAATTCAAATGCTGTGATTTGCTTGTAACCCTATTTGCCTCATCCAAGCATGAAGACTGAGCTTATTTGAATGACTGGAATGACTACTTTATTGGACAAAGCAAATGACAAATGACGAAGCAAATATATTTGTCTACTTTGTCTTTTTCCACTTCAATTATTTTTCTCTCGGTAAAAGCATTGAAATGGACAATTTACACCAGGTAGAGTTAAATCGTTTTTTATAGAATAGAAAGTCATATTGGGCTACGTATGTGTGTGTGCTGATGTGTGTATGTGGTGAGATTTTGCTCAATATTATTTGTTCGATCAAATCGATCTGTATGTAAATGTGTAATCTGTAAATATAAAACATCTTCCACAAATCCAAAAAAAGATTTGTAAATATGAATATAAAACACAAATATTCAATTTCAATGTAAATCATTTCCATTTCCAATAAGTACCATCTTATCTTTTCAAATATAAATCGGAAAACAAATTCCACAAATAAAAAGTGTCCGTGTGTTCCTACACAGGTAAACTGGTAGTTTGTAAAGGAATGGAGGTCAGAAAGAAACATCACTCTTCAAGTTCCTATGCTGCCAGAGTTGAGGTGTGGCTCCTAGCTAGTAGCCAGTAGTCCTTTAGTTGTCAGACAGACTGAGGACTGTCTAACACTCTGACCTGCTGCTGGTGATTGTTCAGAAGCTGTAGCTGCTATACTGGCTTTCTCTTGTAGAATTGGGAAGAGGTTGCATATGGTAGTCAAACTACCACGTCCAAAAACAAGAATTTAGCTTGAGGCTGAAGGTTTTTTTTGTGACAAGCCCTCCTTACATTTTTATTTTGTAATCCTGTCATGGCAGGGATGAAAAGCTCCTTCCAACTTCTACTTTCTGTTCTGTTCATTTCCACCGTTAGCTTGAAAGTGTCTAAGTTTATGATATTTGTTGATGAGAAAAAGAGCTGGAGAGAGGCCCAGCTACACTGTCAAGAGAAATACATTGATTTAATAAGTCTTTGGCCCTCTGACACGGACAACCTCGCTGAACTGGTAGGCCCGAGCGTTTCTAGAGTGTGGATTGGCTTAAATCGAGACCCCTCAAACATCGGAGAGTGGAGCTGGACAGAAACAAGGTAAGAGGGACCATTTAAAGCTCCCTTCGTTGATGGAATCATTGGTCATTTGTGGAAAAATAGATGCATAATAGATACTAGTTCTGCCTCTGCAACTGCACTGCAAGCAAATAAATATCAATAAAGGAGAACGTTAAAAACACATTTGCTAATAGTGCTTTGTGTGTGTTCATGGCTTGTCTTGGTTTGTTACAGTGAAGGCAACAGCAGCGTACGATTCAACAGCACATCTCGAGGCATGGACTGTGCATACTTTATCCCCGGAACGCTGGATCCACCAAAGTTGTCCAGCTCACTATGTTCCACACCATATTCATATTACTGTGCTCCAGGTACCAACCTCACGCTAGAATTAAGGAGTTGGGATAGCGCTAAGGAAAGCTGTGGCGAACTTTCTAGCGTTAAAGAATCAACCGTTGATGAATTTCACTTACTCGGTTGGGTTGGCCTACGCCGAGCATCCGACGGTATCTGGAAATGGACCGGAGAGCCATCTCACTACTTTGACTGGCTTCATAACCACCCAAAAAACACAGACTGTGGCGCGTTGATGGTTAGGACCGGAGACTGGCTCGGTTATCCGTGTGACAATCAGTACACTTTTGCGTGCTACTCAGACAACTTAGTCTTGATCAACGAGGAGAAGACCTGGGAAGAAGCCCTGCAGCACTGTAGAGACCTCGGCGGGTTCAACCTGCTCAGCTCCCATTATGACCACAGATTTGTCAGCCGCCACGTTGGGAAGGCTGTGACCAATGAGGTCTGTATGTCTATACGACACATCTGCAACATAACACCAATACACCGTGTAGCCCTCCAGATGTGTGAACTACACACAACCTACTCACTTCTCCCTATTGTTGGGGGGTTGGGAAAAGTTGCATTTCTGCTGGATTCCTAGAAAATATATATCATTGCCAAAGTAGTATTTAGTAACACTAGGCCTATATCCATGAAATATATATATTTGAAATATACTGCATAATACTTTATTATTATTCCTATTAATATTGTTGAGTTTTGAAAGGAATTATTTCTTTTGTCAGGTTTGGATAGGCCTGCGTTTTCTTGCTAGTGAGTGGAAGTGGATGGATTGGGAACAGATGGAGCAGCAAGGTCTTCCACGTTGTGCTCCCCAGGGGAAACATTGTGGATCCCGCCACAAGCAGGACAGCACCCTGGAGATTAGGGACTGCATGGAGAAAAGAAACTTCATCTGCTACAAAATGTATGATTGGTGGACCCATCGACCCTACCCAATGCCAATTACTTAAGTTAATAAAATCTATATAAAATATGAATCTATATGAATTTTAGAATATAGCAGTCATGACATGGCATGAATATTAGGCTACATGTTGGTAGCACGTTGGTGTGGTTAACTCAATAATACTATTTATTTTTCAGGACTCCTTACATAAAACATTTTTGTGTCCTGAAATATTGTTACTGTTATTAGAAAATAATCCGCACATGGGCAAGTCAAGGTGAAACGTCGTCAAAACATTGCAATCACAAAGTTAAACTTACTAACTTGCACGTTGCATGTTGTTTGAATCACTGTCTTTACGTTGTGTAGTTATCTGAGGTTATTTTACAGGTTACTCTATGCAACTGCTTGATGATGTTCTTTCAATAAATGTAATTTAATACAGTAATCTAATACAGTTTATGTTCGCAAAAATCGTTTCAGAGCGAGAAAAATGCAGTTTGGACAAATGTGCGTTTGTGACCTAAACGCGTGGTGTTTGATGCCTCAAACCATGTTGCCCCACTGCTATATGATGCCCTTGGTCCCCACAAGCATTGGCATGGTCGGATCGATGTTTCCTAGAAAGTTATGGGATGTGTAACCGCTCACAAACACATAGGCGCCAATGGGACAACGTGGGTGAGGCCACAGCCTAATGCAGTCATTCCCAGACTTCAAATCTTCATGGAGGGTAGGATACAATCACTAGCAACAGTTAAACACATGAGGGTGATTGTGGAATAGGGTGTCAGTGAAGGGCAGCATGTGCATTAACCACAACTCGGCACAGAGCATGAAGCAGAGTACCACTCAGCCCTTGGACAAAGAATTATATTGTTAAACAAAAAAAACAAAACCAAACTAAGCTGTGACTGTCATGTCGTTTCACCCACAGCAGCAGCTGGCCAAGCCCAACATCCTCATGTTGTCGTGTATTACATATTATATTACATGACACAATGAAGAAGTTCCTTGCTCATTTCTTTGTTGACGATCTTGCAGAAAATGCATTTCTTGTCATATCCTTCATCCGCAGCCATGCTCGCTCTGGGGACCGGTGTGTGTCGACGATAATCATGTTAATAGTGTTGATGTTAACAGTTTTGAGGCGTCTACTGGTTGAACCAGGGCGGGCAATCGATCCACAGGAAGGATGCAGGCAGACAGCCGAGTGGAGACGTCGATCAGCAGGACGTGATGGACACCAGGCAGCAGCAGCAGCAGCAGCTGCAGCAGCACCGTCCTGTGAAATAATACACAGAAATCTAATTTGCGAATAAACAAACGAGTGGAAAGCATACATCTCGAAAAAGAACAAATATCCAAATATTCCAATATCGCCATCAAGTTTTTGCGTTGTGGGGAAAAGTGCATCGATAAAAGGGAAATGCGGCAACGTGCAAAGGAAACACATTCGGTGAATGACTGCGAACTGGTGGTGACGTCACCTATGTCACTTAAACACGTTTTTTAAATGTTCTTAGTTGTTGCATGCAGTGCAAGTGTTATTATTATTGTTATTATTTACGTCGGTCAGCTTTGATTAACTGACGCTCTATTACTGACGTCATCGGCTTGCGCCTTCTTCTTCTGCGGTATATTTACTAACAGAACAGAGAACTAGCGCCCCCTATGCCTGATCTGAGAGAACTAGTGCCCCCTATAGCTGATCTGGGAGAACTTGCGCCCCCTACTGCTGATCCCGACCTGCTGTATTTGTCCGACGCACTAACTGGTCTCAGAATGGAGAAGTCTATGTTTATTTGTCTACGTCAGAATAAGGGATTACCGATTTTAGGTGATACATTTAACGGAACATTTGTCTGTTGGTAGCCTATAGGCAATCGTTTTAAAACCATTTTGTACAGATCTCCTAATTGGTATATTGTTGATATACGCAGATCATAAGGAAAAAAATATAAAAACAAATAAATGCAGGTTTTTTTTTAAAGTTTAGTTTAAAGAGCTGCTTGGCACACGTTGTCATCCCATTTCTATATTCTTTGTCATCTAATTCAGAATCAATCTAGTTCTTTTTCCATGGCCATCCATAAGCATGTTCATATATGTATAACAATTATTATTGCTGTTGTTATTTTTATGATTATGATTGATTTTGACATTGTGGTAACTGCAGTTACCAGTTCTTCAGAGACTTTAATTTGAGTTTGTTTTAGAAGTACTATATTTAAAAGGTCTTAGGGGTGGGCTTAAGGGTGGGCTTATAAGCAGGGTATTAGACACGCACCCTCCGGTCAAATGGGTGGCTTCATGTTTACTGCTCTTCATGTTGTGTGGCCGTATGGAGCTGCTCCAAGGGTTTAATGGAACTCATTTACTGAAGACATGAGTTTAATATGACCATCTGAATATTCACAAAGGAAACAGGCAAGCATACATACAACAAAGAACCACCTGGTTAACTATAGCAAAGAACTAAATAGAACACAAATATAACTTTATGAACTTGCAGCATTTGAATCCAGTATTTTCAATCATAAAAAAAGAACAGATTTTACAAATTCAAGAAAGTAAAAAGATCTCTTTTTTTTAAATAGAAAACCATTGCACACCTTTGTACATTCATTAACATCTCTTTCAAAAACACAAAAGCTTTGAGATGAGCTAGTCCGGTACAAACAGATCACTCAATGAAGAACGGGTGAAACATAACGAAACTAAACACAAACATTATGAAACCAAATCCTTCCTCTCAAAGGGTGAGACAACAGCACAATATTTGTCTGACCGTCAACCATAAAATAGCGTAATATTTACATCTTAAATAATCACTCATTACGTCTTAACAAACCAAACTGTGGGCAACTATAGCTTTTCTAGGGATTCCGATTGTTATTCTTCTGAAATGCTAACAAATAGTGATAGCACGATAGCTCAGCCCCTGATGGAAAAAAAACGTTTTCAAATGTGGCTCAAATATTGTACCCGTGGTTAGGGTTAGGGTTAGTTAATATTGTACCCGTGGTTAGGGTTAGGGTTAGTTAATATTGTACCCGTGTATAAGCAGGATTTGGTACCACTTGGGCCCAGGCGGTGCGAGAACAGGATAGCCTAACCCCACCCGCTTAATGTAGTGCAAGGGAGGACAGAGGGATTCCCTCAGCCCGTGATCCTAGTCCCCAAGGGAGGGAGGACAGAGGGATTCCCTCAGCCCGTGATCCTAGTCCCCAAGGGAGGGAGGACAGAGGGATTCCCTCAGCCCGTGATCCTAGTCCCCAAGGGAGGGAGGACAGAGGGATTCCCTCAGCCCGTGATCCTAGTCCCCAAGGGAGGGAGGACAGAGGGATTCCCTCAGCCCGTGATCCTAGTCCCCGCCCATCGCTGGTGCGGTCAGTGGTCGGGCGCCGTCAACACGTGCTTACTGGCGTTACTTGTCTGGTTGTTCAGGTCCAGGGAAATATAGGTTGCATCTTTTTACTTGGACCACAGAGTTCTATAGATTAATCACCAACGCAACCAAGGAGTAGAAATCCCAACCCTTTCATTCTCTCCACTGTTGGACAAATCCCATCTTGCCACAAAGTCGACCATGTTCTATTTTTGGAGGATATCATGAATTTAATTCTGCTGATGTCAACTATTCTGAACCGACGATTCAATGAGCGCACATGTGCACACCAGTGTGGTTTGCACCGACGGATCAATGTGTGCACACGCTGGCGTGTTTCAAAACAGCGAGACGGAAGCACCGGTGTGCTTTGTCTCCTGCGTGTTTTTTTTTTGTCTGCCTCTGCAAACCCTTCCCTCCCGACCGGCCCTCCTACACCCTCTCTGTTTATTCATTGAGCGGCTTGTGCGTCTTGTAGCACGAGTCGTCCTTGAGTGCACCAGCAAACATCTTCTTGTAGATCTTGTGCACGTTGGTGGCGCTCACCACACGGGCCACCTTCCTCACAGCGCACAACAGCGCCCGCAGGGCCCCTTTGCCCTGCAGCGCCCTCAGGCTGTGGTTGAGGGCCTTGGCCAGGTCCTGGTCCCAGTTGGCCGTCTTCCACAGGTGCAGGAGCTGTAGCACTTGCTGGCCGGGCGGGCAGGACGCGGTGAGGGACAGGACATCCTCGGGAGGCACCCGGGCACCGGGCAGGCTGTCGGACAGCAGCATCAGGTGGTCCAGGCTCACGTTCCTCAGGCCACTGCAGCGTGAAACCTTCCTCTCACAGAGGTTCACACCTGGGGCAGATGGAGGGCAGATGGAGGGCAGATGGAGGACAGATGGAGGGCAGATGGAGAGCAGATGCAGGGCAGAGGGAGGGGGGATTCATGATGGGTTATTAGAATAGAAAACACCCTGTGTGGATTATTAGTTGTTGATTGTGCACTGACAATGGACACCAGTAACAGATGGGCCCTGACTGAGGAGTTAGGGGCCCTGATTGAGGAGTTAGGGGCCCTGACTGAGGGGTTAAGGGCCCTGATTGAGGAGTTAGGGGCCCGGGCTGAGGAGTTAGGGGCCCTGGCTGAGGGGTTAGGGGCCCTGACTGAGGAGTTAGGGGCCCTGGCTGAGGGGTTAGGGGCCCTGACTGCGGGGTTAGGGGCCCTGCCTGAGGGGAGTCACATTCCCTTTATACATACAAGTGAAGCTCTGTTTCTGTTCATTCAACTGCATCCAGCAGTTTTCATTGAGTCTGGTTCATTATTTTGTTTTCATTTACTAGTCTTCCCTAAATTCAAAAAAAAGAGTAAAGCCCCAACACAGTGTTCATCCTGGGCACCCGTGATGTAGACTCCAACATGGCTGACCTTGTATGACTCCGTACAGCTTGTCCTGGTCTCGGTTCTGCTCCCTCCACAGGCGCAGCAGCTGCAGGATCTGCTGTTGGTGGTTGCAGGCCTTCTTCAGCCTCTCCAGCCCCTTGTGGTCCACACGGCGTCCCGGCAGACTCTCCATCAGCCGGTCCACGGTCACAGCAGACAGCTGCAACGATGCCAGCGACTGGAAGATGGCCTCCTCGCACAGAGGGTCTGATGGACCATGTGGGCAGAGAGAGAGAGAGACAGAGAGGGGGGGGGGGGGGGGGGGGGCATTCAATCGTTGGTTGTCATAGGTTGGTTTCGCGTTAGATTTCAAAGTGGTTAGGTGGCTCGCCAGATGGCCACAAACCCTATTTGTATTGGAAAAAAATGCAGCATTGCTTTGACACATTAATAACAAATATTTGACTAGGCTAAAAGTACGTCCACAGGGTTAGAGAGAGAGTCGTCCAATAATTGATTATAACATGAGTAAAAAGTACATTTAACGCATAACATTGCCAAGTATAGAAAAGCAGGGATGCTGTAAATCCAATTCCAACCATAGAATAATTGTTCACTATAATGTAACTATAATATAACTATCATCTCTGTTAGGAGCGTCGGAGTAACCAAGTACAGAACAAGTGATCATTTGTCCAAACGTGTAAAAGTCTCTGGTCTGCTTTTCTTCCTGACGTGTGATAAAAGCTGTGCTGGTCCATCTCTAAACGGACCCTCCTTCCTGTGCCTTCCCAGAATCCTGCTCCGGGTTCCCCCTCAACTGCTTCCAATTTGACCAAATGGTTCTGTTTTTTTCTTTCTGCCCTAAGCCGTACCGAACTGTTAAACGGTCTCCATATTTCCTGGAGACAACGTGTGGCCCGGCAGGCCGCTGCAACGCAATTTGTGAATGGATTCTTTCTGTTTTTTTGTGAGCTGTGCTGCGGTTTTGGAGGGAAACAGGAATTCTGCATCATGCTTGAGGCTGCTTTGCTTACAGAGACTGTCAGCAACTGAGCCACAACAAACAGTTGACCTCTCATGCTGCCCGGCACCAGGTCCTTTGTTAGAATGAATGATCATGACATCGAGGTTGATCGATCACGGCAGCGTTATGACATCAGGACCACAAACGTCCACATCTTCTCACTGCTTCTTTTGCATTTACAAATGTGAGAGGATGGATTGTAAAAAAAAAGAATGGAATGGAATCTGGAAAAGAATTTTGACCAAGGAGATTCCCAATCCCCAGGGATAAGACAAATAACGCTAGGGCTGGAAATGTTCCCGTATCAACAATAAGTTAATAGCTGAGGTTTGGTACAATAGGAAATCACATAAAGGCATGTGTGTGTGTGTGTGTGTGTGTGTGTGTGTGTGTGTGTGTGTGTCAGCACACGCCACAGTGGTTCACTGTGTCCCAAATGTACCCTTCAGACGTACAAACTCCATGCTGAGTTGGACGGACATGAACAAAAGAAACACTGCAAGCAAAGCCAAACCAAGTAGTTACAGCCACACAACAGAACACTGGTGTTGGTGGGGACAATGGTTTCTCTAAAGTTACTCATCTTCCATCCACGATCACCTCAGTCGTCACAGCAGTGGCTCAGGAGGCAGAGTAGTCGTCCGCTAACTGGAAGGTAGCTGTTCAATCTACTCCTAGCCGAGTCTCAAGGTGTCTCTGAGCAAGACCCCTGACCCTAACCCTGACCCTGACCCTGACCCTGACCCTAACTGCTCCCTGGGAGTTGGTGTATGAATGCCTTAATGGGAGGCACGTTGTAAAGTGTGATTTAAATGCAGACCGTTTACCATCACACAGTCCTAGGAGTGTTTTGTTGTCAACTTTATGGGCTTAGTTAGTCAGTGCAAGGTGGCGTGTAAATCCTGATCCATATGATCAACGCTCAGACACAGACTTACCTGTGTTGCACTTTATGTGGTGCTGACAGCACTCGGGCAGCGCTGGGTTCTTGTCCGGACGGCTACAGATGCTGTCGCTGGAGGAGCTCCCAGGCCTCAGCAGCTTCAGGCCCAGAGCGCTGCAGTTCCTGTGGGCCTGACACGGCTCCGTAGAGGACCCTCCGCTGGAGAATCTGCCAAGGGGACATTGCTCGCACACCGTGTCGCTCTCTGGCGTTCCTGGAAGAGACAAAGATCACGTCACATGTCTTGTCATGTCATCGGTTTCTCCACTGGTCACCCGTGAGTCGTTTGCTCTTTTGTTCATGGCTGAAGAGCTGAGATCAGTCAGATCATATCCCGAGGCAAAACCGGAGGTGAGCCCCTGAGAATAGACTTTAATCTATAGGCAGGGCATCTATAGGCAGGGCATCCTCGCATCAGGCACACAGCTTAGGGAATCTATCTTAGTAAAGTCAGTTTCCTGTGGTCAATTTGTGTGAAAATTATTTTCTGATTCTATGGTGGTACCAGGCAGTCAAATACTGCACTTGTAACTGAAAGGTTCTTCCATGAAGCACAAAGCTCTCCATAAACAACTTCCACGCAGTGAGGCTGGCTGGGGAAAAAGAGCTCCTTCTGAACACCAGGCTGGGACTCCATGTGGTGGCCATCATCACATTTGACCTTCTGCTCAGTTTCCTGCTTCTGTTGGAGGCTCAACCACAACATTGATACAATCTGCTGTTTAGGCAAATAAAAAACACGCATTCTCATTTTATACGTTCCAGATCCAGTTATGTACACAATGTACACAATGTGCCATGTGGAACGTCCTAATTGGACGGGACGTCGTCCATGCCTGTGTCTATGTGTCTGTTGTGCGTGTGTGTGTCTGTTGTGGGTTGTGTGTGTGTGTCTGTTGTGGGTTGTGTGTGTGTGTGTCTGTTGTGTGTTGTGGGTTGTGTGCGTGTGTGTGTCTGTTGTGCATGTGTGTGTGTATATGTTGCGTGTTGTGGGTCGTGTGTGTGTGTTGTGTGTTGTGGGTTGTGTGCGTGTGTGTGTGTCTGTTGTGCATGTGTGTGTGTATATGTTGTGTGTTGTGGCTTGTGTGTGTGTGTTATGTGTTGTGGCTCGCGTGTGTGTGTCTGTGTGAGTGCCAGTATGTGTGTGTGTGCTGTGTGCGTTGCCTCCTTGCGAGAACTTACAAAACAAAGAGTTACAAACAAATAGACCCATTGAGAGACAATGGCAGCCAGTCTAGAATGTGTATTGTGGCTCCACAGCGAGGCTTGCCGAGGCTCAGAATGGGTCTGAAAGCCACAACTTGGCGCTTTGCATAACAAAGACCTGCACTCCTGCAAACAGGGGAATCCCCGTGGAAACGCAGAGTGGCCCGGAACAGACCTCACGTGGACAACCGGAGGTCTCTAACCCGACTAGAAGGCCTCGTCTGGCAGGAGGCCACCTCTCCAGAGGCACGTACTCTGCATGTACTCTGCATGTACTCTGTAAGTACTCTACGAGTACCATGCACGTTGTATACTCGATGTCCTTCTGGGGAGTGGTCTAATTTGTATCAAAATGTGTTGCATTTGTACAGAGGCTCTATGGGTGGAGCAAATAGATTGCGGGGGTCAAGTTAACCTTTAATTTGGGAACAAACACGACTTGTCAAGGTTTCAATTAGTCACCGTTCACGAGCTGTTCTGGGAGATCATTGGTAGGTAAACCAGCTCACACTCAGCCTATCATGCGGAGTGTGAGCTGGGTTCACTCAATAGCATAACAGGCTGATTTATTTACACATTGGAGATTTTTCTGAAAACTGGACTGTGACTACAACAAATCTAATATTGGTATTGCCTTGTTTGACATTTCAGTGGCATGTATAAGTTGAGATAGAATTCATCCGATTAGGATTCCTTCACAGACCCATGAATGATTTGAAACAGCCCACTGTGAAAACAGCATGAGCATTTTTTATCAGTTTCATGTCAGATGTTTTGCATGTTTCCTGCATAGCATTAGTTAGTCCAATACCAGTCAGTAGTCACGAGTTAGTTCGGTAAAAGTATTTCAGGTGTATGTACCATCCCACACAGATGCATAAGCTGCAACAACGACATCAACCTGACTATAACATTGTGATATTAATCTTACCTGGTGCCACAACTCCGTAACCATGGGGACAGAGGCTGTGCATGATGCAGAACTCGACCACTAGGTGGAACCCTGGAGCACACTTACACAGCTGGTCGTGAGTGCTGTTGCACTGTTGCTTGACCAGCTGCCTCTCTTTGCACACCTACACACACACATCAAATAAAGAGTGGAATATCAGTCAAGAACAAGACACCACAAAGAGACACCATACTGCACGAGTAGCCTATTGATCGCAATGTCAATCACACAACAGGTGCTGTCAATTACCAATGATTACCCAGCTGCAGCGTGTTGAACACAGAGCTCATGGTGTTTAATCAAAGCCATGTTTGTGCAAACACGCTCAAACACAAGCAGCACAAACACATCCCATCTGTGCTGCTCTGAGGTTGAAGATAAATTATTCCCAGTGGTAACGTTGTATTCAATGAAGGGAATCCATTAATGCATAACGCACTCCTCAGCAGGAGTCAATGCAGGAGTCATCTGCCACTCTCAATGCTTTACACTGTAAATATGTTGCCAGCATGTTCATGACCTTGACTGAGCTGTACTGATATTGAACATGTCACACACATACACAGACACACACACACACGCACACTCATATGCATGGACACACACACATGCACACTCATATGCATGGACACACAGACACACACACATGCACACTCATATGCATGGACACACACACACACGCACACTCATATGCATGGACACACACACACATGCACACTCATATGCATGGACACACAGACACACACACGCACGCACACTCATATGCATGGACACACACACACACGTACACTCATATGCATGGACACACACACATGCACACTCATATGCATGGACACACAGACACACACACACACGCACACTCATATGCATGGACACACACACACATGCACACCCATATGCACAGACACACACACAGCAGGTAGGTGAGTCCTGTGGGAGCTTCGTACCGAGGTGCAGTACTGACAGGTGTCTCTCCAGTGCCAGCTCTCTGCATAGTGGCGCTCGGGACAGGGCTGGCACTGGGTGGGTGAGTGGAGGGTACAGTGTTGTTTCACCGCTGTACCAGGGGGGCACTGGTCGCACAGCAGCAGCTCAGAGGTCACGGGGTCACGGTGCTGGTACTTGGGTGGCTCAGCTTGCAGCTGGAAGGCCCAGGTCAGCGAGGCAGTGAAGAGCTGTGGGACGAACCAGAAGACTTAGCACCCTGCATCTCTGTGTGTGTGTGCATGTGTGTGTGAGTGATGTGTGTGTGCGTGTGCGTGAGACACTCAGCTATTTTAGTGAGGAAACTAAACATGCTTCATGCTCTATTTAAATACATCTTTAGTATTATTGACACCAACTTGTGGTTCTACAATCTATTGATGATGATGATGATGGTGGTGATGGCTTGGCGCACAGCCAGGTCACCACACTAGACACAAGCACCCCTCCTGCCTGGCAGCATCCTGTCAACACCTCCACATCAACACCACAACAGTGTCTCATGCGCTATGAGAGAGTCGGTTAACATCAACAAAGACAACGGCTGCTGATTGGAAGACTGTGAGCTGTGATGCAGTGAGGTCACTCC
>OMOU01064167.1:0-12081 GCA_900312585.1 Malacocephalus occidentalis | reverse complement strand
ACACGGCGCACACACACACACACACACACACACACACACACACACACACACACACACACACACACACACACACACACACACACACACACACACACGCACACACACGCACACACGCACACACGCACACACGCACACATACACACATACAGTATACACACTGAAGCAGCACCTTATGGAATAGCGTCTCTTGGGTGCTATCTTGGGTCAGACCCAGGCGAATAAATAATTTCTATAAATCATTATAATTATAATCATTGATTGATTGATTTGCCTCTGAGAGTACCCGGAGGGTAGGAGGGTGAAGAGTTTGTGCCTGGGGTGGGAGCTGTCCTTGGTAATGCTGCGCGCCCTTCGCAGGCAGCGCTTGCACCGGACAGCCTCGATGGCGGGAAGGGAATAGGCTGACGGTAGCCAGCTGAGGACGCCAGAGCAGTAGCAACGAGTAACGGATCTCCTGAGACCAGCGAAATTGGAAGAAGTTGTTTGCCGTTTGTGTTGTTATCGTCGGGAATTATGTCGCTGCGATTGAGGAAGCAGATAACAGGCAAGGCCAGCCCTTCAAAGCGCCATGGCAACGCAGCCATGCGTAGCCAATGACTGCACTGTTAGGACAGGAAGCGTGCTTGCTAGCAGTTACATCATTCTGTGTGAGTCAGCCGGTGGTTCTGCCATTGGTGTCAACCGTGCCCAGCGATGGGACCATCTGCCCTGTGGAGGCGGCATGTCACCGCGGAGGGGGCGTGTCACCGTGGAGGGGGGCGTGTCACCGTGGAGGGGGCGTGTCACCGCAGAGACAGACACATCACACGTAACGTCATGGCCCACACATCGGCAGCAGGACGGCTGACTGAGGGTTTGAAGAAAGGTCAGGTGAGTGCCTGATTGGATGATCTGATCCCTCCTGGTCGGGGTGTAAGTCATCCAGGTGTGTCCGCAGAACACATGATAGTTTCACCATTTCATAAATGTCTGTCTTAAAGTGGGAAGATATGAACGCAATTCATTTACCGTCAAACCTCCTCAGCCTCAACAACTAGTGAGGCGTTCCATTGGGGTTTGTGGTCTATCTCAGACACACACACACACACACGCATCCAAACAAAGGCTCACAAACACACACACACACATGCTTGCAAACACACACAGGTTAACAAACACACGCACACACACACACACACACACACACTCACACACATGCTCACACACACACACAGCAGTGCTTACATAACCTCTGCTGTGTGCCAATATCGCCCCCATACTTTTGGATTTGGTACAATACATATGCTCCTTCATTTGTTGCCAGAATTTTGTGTTGTGATATCTGCTCTAAAGTGTTTTTACTCTTCGTTTCAACATGTCAACATTTAGCGTGTGTTTATCCTACAGTCCATTCCTCGTGACTCTAAAGGGTTCAGGCCAGTAACCTTACATGATCAACTGAGACACACAACATATTCAAAATGATTATTCGAGGTTATATGCAAGATACTGTCCAATAGTGTCTCTAAAGTCCAGGTCAGAGGATTATCTAATCCAATGGAACACCAAAGCAAGTGTGCAGCTTCAACCAAAACAAGCCTGGATTCATATTTAAGAATTTCTTCTCAGTGATCTGGGGACGCCACAGCTAGCACTCTGCATCCCGAGGGAACACTCTCATGATCTGACCTCCAGCGCACGCAGGAGATATGGAAACATGTCAGGATGGTGATGATGGGGAGTCTGACACAATATCAATAAATATCACAATATGATGATGAAAAATACTGTTCTTGATGGTCAGACTGAGGGTCATTACATTGACGTGAATGAAAATGTAATATACGATATCAGACTAAAACTACTTTTCCTTGCTCATGATGCTTCAAACATCATATTTGATCATTTTAAGGAATTATCATAATTCGGGTTATACTATAAAATGAGTCGATGTCGTCAGTCCATCTCACTCACTCATCCTCTTCACCCTGATGGAGCATGCGGTCGCAACAAGATGGTGCCACTTTTCTTGGTTGTTTGCAGCCTTCTGTGCTCCCCTGCGAGAAGCATCTCAGCTCCTTTCCTACAGTCCTTCTCCATGTAATCTTCTTCCCCTGTGAGAAGCATCTGAGCTCCTTTCCTACAGTCCTTCTCCATGTAGACTTCTTCCCCTGTGAGAAGCATCTCAGCTCCTTTCCTACAGTCCTTCTCCATGTAGTCTTCTTCCCCTGTGAGAAGCATCTCAGCTCCTTTCCTACAGTCCTTCTCCATGTAGACTTCTTCCCCTGTGAGAAGCATCTCAGCTCCTTTCCTACAGTCCTCCGTGTAGTCTCTGCCCCCCCCCCCACCTTATCATCATTCCATCCATCCATCCATCCATTCTCTTCCGCTTATCCGGGGCCAGGTTGCGGTGGCAGAAGGCTAAGCAGGGCTCTCCAGGCCCCATTCTCCCCAGCAACACTCTCTAGTTCCTTCTGGGGGATCTCGAGACATTCCCAGGCCAGATGAGATATATCATCCCTCCAGTGGGTTCTGGGTCTGCCTTGGGGTCTCCTCCCAGTCGGACGTGCCCGGAAAACCTCTAAAGGGAGGCGCCCGGGAGGCATCCTGGTCAGACCACATCAAACCACATCAGCTGGCTCCTTTCGACACGGAGGAGCAGCAGCTCTACTCCGAGCTCCCTCCGGATGTCTGAGCTCCTCACCTTATCTTTAAGGCTGAGCCCAGCCACCCTTCGGAGGAAACTAATTTCGGCCGCTTGTATCCGCAATCTCGTTCTTTTGGTCACCTTCCAGCTCAGCTCCTTCTTCATCACAACGGATCGGTACAGCACCCGCATTACTGCAGACGCCGCACCAATCCGTCTGTTCATCTCCTTCGCTTGAGGCAGCAACTCACTCCCAACCCGGAGGGAGCACTCCACCGTTTTCTTGGAGGTGCTGACTCTCATCCCAACCGCTCAGCTGCAAACCGCCCGAGTGCATGCTGGAGGTCACGGTCTGATGTAGCCAACAGAACTACATTGTCTGCAAAGAGCAGGGATGCAATTCTGAGGTCCCCAAACCAGACACTCTCCTCACCTCGGCTACACATTGAGATTCTGTCCATGAAAATCACAAACAGAATTGGTGACAAGGGGCAACCTTGGCAGAGTCCAACACCCACTGAGAATGTGCTTGACTTTGTGCCGAGACACAGCTCTCACTTTGTTTGTACAAGGACCGAATGGCACGTACTAATGGCCCCAGTAGCCCATACTTCCGCAGTACCCCCCACAGGATTCCCCGGGGACATGGTCATAAGCCTTCTCCAAGTCTACAAAGCACATAGACTGGATGACCAAACTCCCATGCCCCCTCCAACAACCCTGCAAGGGTAAAGAGTTGGTCCACTGTTCCACGGCCAGGACGGAAACCACATTGCTCCTCCTGAAGTTGAGGTTCAACAATCGAGAACCTTCAGGATCTCAGGGTGAATCTCATCCACACCTGGCACCTTGCCACTAAAGAGCTGTTTTTCTACCTCAGCGACCTCTTCCAAGGATATGGGTGAGGCTTCCCATGAGGCTTCGGACTCTGCCTCTTCCCCAGAGGGCGTGTTGGTCGGGTTCAAGAGTTCCTCAAAGTGTTCCTTCTACTGCCCAACAATATCCTCAGTCTGGGTCAGCAGTTCTCCTCCCCAACTGAGTACAGCCTGAGTTAAGCCCTGCTTTCTCTTCCTGAGTTGCCGAACAGTTTGCGGGAGACAAGCCCGAAAGGCCTCCTTCTTCAGCCTGACGGCTTCCTTCACCGCTGGTATCCACCAGCGGGTTCTGTCGTGGTTGCCGCCACGACAGGCACCGACAGCCTTCTGCCCGCAGCTCCTAGCCGCCGCCTCTGCAATGGAGGCTCTGAACATGGCCCACTCAGATTCCATGTCCACAACCTCATCCAGGATACAAGAGAAGTTCTTCCGGAGGTGAGTGTTAAAGACTCTACAGACAGGAGCTTCCACCAGATGTTCCCAGTTCACCCTCACTACCCGTTTGGGTTTACCAGGTCTGTCCGGCCATCTGATCCAACTCACCAGCAGGTGGTGATCAGTTGACAGCTCTGCACCTCTTTACCCAAGTGTCCAAATCATGCAGCCGCAGATCTGCTGATACAACTACAAAGTCAATCATTGATCTTTGGCCTAAGGTGGTCCGGAACCAGATACATTTATAAGCCACCTTATGTTCGAACATGGTGTTTGTTATGGCCAGTCCATGACTAGCACAGAAGTCCAACAACAAAGCACCACTCTGGTTCAGATTGGGCAGGCCGTTCCTCCCAATCACCTCCCTCCATTTGAACTATGGATGGAACCCTTTCCAGGATGCCCTCCAAGGACTCCAAGAAGGCCAGATACTCTGAACTGCTGTTTGGTGCATAAGCACACAAAGCCGCCAGAGCCTTCCCCCTAGCAACTTGCAGTCGCATGGAGGCGACCCTCTCATTCACCGGGGAAAACTCCAACACAGCGGCGCTCAGCCGGGAACTTGTGAGTATCCCCACACCTGCCTGGTGCCTCACACCCTGGGCAGCTCCGGAGTAGAGAGTCCAGCCTCTCTCCAGGAGTTTGGTTCCAGAACCAGTGCTGTGCGTGGAGGTAAGCCCAACCATATCTAGTTGGTACCACTCCACCTCCTGCACCAGCTCTGGCTCCTTCCCCGCCAGCGAGGTGAAGTTCCACGGCCCTAGAACCAGTCGGCGATGCTGGGGATCCGTATGACCCAGACCCCGCCTTTGCCTACCGCCCAGTTTACAGTGCACCCAACCACATTGTCTCTCCCTGCAGGTGGTGGGCCCACAGGGAGGCGGCTCCAAATGATCCTTTCGGGCTTGGCCCGGCTGGGTCCCGTGGATCTAGGCCCGGCCACCAGACCCTTGCCAACAAGCTCCCCTCCCAGTTCTGGCTCCGGAAGGGGGCCTCGGTTTCCCTTGTTCAAGTGAGGTGATCATAATTTTGTGAAGCCTTTTCATATTAGGGTTTTTGAATTGCTCTTAGTCTGGCCCCTCCCCTGGGACCACTTTGCCTTGGGAGACCCTACCAGGGGCTATTGCCCCAGACAACACAGCTCCCAGGGTCATGGGGGCACCCAAACCCCCCCCACTACGATAAGGTGGAGATTATTTTGGGGGGGATTATCATCATTATACTGGTAATTATACTGCTACAGTGTTATTCTGTCCTGAAAGGCAACTGATGCTACTGTTTGAAGCAACAGCATTTACAGTCAATAGAAGCAACTCTCTTTATCACATAGAAGTTAGGGTTATGTAAAATATAAATATAAAATATAAATATAAAATATGTACAGTAGGCCTACTGTAGGATACAGTAGGATACAGTTGGCCTAATGCCAAATAGAGTTTATACAATTTATACAAATCACAAAAATCTATTATGCTTTTCGGATTCAAGGCATGTTTGGATTTCATGTCGACCTTTTTTTTTAATATGAAGAAAATGGAAGTAGTCACTCATGTAACGACTCGTTTTGTAACGTAGATCTGTTGAACGCGCACCATAGGTAACATCACAGCGACGTAGACACGTATTCTGACGTTCCAGTGACGTAGGCACGTATGGACAACAAACAGTTGGTTGCACTCTCAGCTAGCTAGCTATGTAGCAAGGAGAAGGTAACGCTTTTACAGATATAGCATCTTCTCCTTCGCCTTGGATTGGCCGTGTACACTTGCGCTAGAATATTTATTAATTTCGGGAAAAATGATCGCATTATAGCGTTGTTCATTGGCCGCCGCCGTGGCTGTCTCTTTCGTCGGGGACAAACCCGCTAGCGCTGACGTGAGCCACCGAGACATGTTGGTGGTTGCTGCTCGGACGGCTGTTTTTTCCCCTTGCCCCTAGTCGAGGGTTTGGATGTGAGTCGCTTTACAACACACACACACACACATGCACACACAGAGCAACGCCGCAGTCGGACCATTGTTGTATTATAATTATTGGCCAAGGAAAATATGCTAGGTTAGAAGAGAAGCACTTTGGGTGTACACGAAACAACAAGTCAAGAATGAAACCGCATCTCGGCCTAAATGTCATCGGGCATTAACTTTAATCTAGGTAGCGCACCCAAGTTCATGCAAATAATAAAATGGTCCAGTCGTGGACTATAGTGTAATGGAGGCGCCCTGACTGATAACGTTTTTTCTTCTTCATATGAACTGGCCGTTCAAATACTGCCTGCGATTTGCTGATGATCTGACAGCTTTTCCTCGCTCCATGATCCCAGTGGTATGTTTACTTTGGTCTCCTGGTTAAATACACTTCTGTGGCTGTCCAGGTGGGTGCTGGGTTAGGTAAAAATACAATACACTGGGGAAACGACTTCATTTATTTAACGTATTCCACTGTAATATTTGATTTGTAATAGTTATAGAAAGTCTGTTGTCTAATGTGTACAGTGTAGTCTGACTGTTAGTACTTTGCAATACCAGTAACTGTTATCTTTTATCATTTGTGACAAAGTGACATTCATTCGTTAGTGACAACATTTATCGTTTTTCATTCGTGACAAATTGTATTCAGCCGCACAGACTAAATCATTTCCACTGCTTGGTTGTTTTTTGTTCAATCTAGTATCCAGCTTTGACACAATTGAAGATTTATATTAACTGGAAATGAAAACATGAATATCGAGGAGCAATCTCTAGATTTGTGCAATGTTAAAACAAAGGGCAGCGTGGACCATGATCACAACACCACAACCAACACAGAGGGGGTCATATCTCGGATTACTGAACTAATGATGGATGGTGACTTGGGCAAACAGAACAATGTCACCACCACCACCACAGAACACTCTGAGACATACTTACTCCCCCAACTCACTGACAACCTCCGGGGGGCCAGGGAGGACAACCACCAGGCTCCAGAGACACTGGAAATTGATGAGGTGAACGGGAATAAAAATGGCAGTGCCCAAGACTGCACCATGGCTGGACACCCTAAGGACATGGATGTGTCTGGTCACGAGCAGAACCAGGGGTCAAGGGGGGTCAGCATCAGGGTGGAAATGGTTGAGCCCAGTAACACAGAGACTGTAAAGTTTGCCGTGAGTGAAGACGGCGGGGACATGGACATCGGGGTAGATTTGAGCCTGGACGAGAGTGGCGTGTTGGAGGCCGACCCAGAGAGCATTGAGCCTTCGGTGACGGGGGAGACATCCGCTGTTACCTGCAAATACACCAACAAGGAAGGGGAGAGCCCCTTACAAGTAGTCCGGGGGAGCACCGAAGTCGCTGCGGTCCCAGACCAGGCCCTGTCGCCATCCAGCGTGGATGATGGAGATGAGCATCACAAAGCAGATGCCAAGAGGGTCACCTTCCCCTCAGATGAGGATATAGTTTCTGGAGCGGTGGAGCCAAAGGACCCATGGAGACATGGTAATTCATTGTCCTTTTGCCTATTTGTGCTGTGTCAGTCTTTAGACTCTGTTTATGTTGTGTAATGTTTAGATCAAAACAAGTGAATTCAACATGCCATGTTTTATTTAGAGCTCTGAACAGCTCTAAAACATTTTGAGGTGCACATGGTCGATGGATGGATGTAACAACAAAGTCATACATACGCAAGTATTTTAAGATTATTCATATCTTGGCATTTGATGGAGACTTTTGATTTTACCCGAAGTCTGACAATCCCATGAGTGCATACATTTCCTGGCATATGCCAAGCATAGGTCTGGGAAATGATCAAATATGATCATTTATTGCCTTTGAATGGCATTTTATCATCATTAAATGAATTACAATGATAGGATGTGCCCTTAAAATGATCAAATATGTGGTTTGAAACGTCAAAGAGAAAGGAAAAATAGTTTTGTCCTAACCGACTGCCTGTCCACTATTAGATCGACACCACCATACTTCAAATGTCCATGTACTTCAATGTAATGACCCTCAGTTAGACCACTTTTGAATGTTATTTTGAAAGCATGTGCATATCATGACATTTGTCTGTCTTCCATTGTATAATACTGGCCATAATTGTGGTCATATCTTTTCCATATCGCCCATCCTTAGATAAGCAAGTGTCTTTTTATAGTGTTGAGTAGTCCCCTCTCAGCGCAAAGGTTCTCGCCTCAGTATAGTGTCATCTTTAGTGGCAGCAGGTATAAGTGCGTTGGGTAACAAAACTGCATGCAATATAATTCACACAGTATATTGTGTATATATATATATATATACTGTATATATAGCAGCATTGGGTCCTTCTTTCAGCCACTCCTTGAGGTCGGGTGTGCCTCCTTTAGTAAAGGTTTTGTTTGTTCAGTGAAAACGCTCCTGTAGGAAGCACTGCAGGATTTGGTGCTGCCTCTGCACTATCCATACAGGGTCTATGTCGGCACAACATCTCTTAAGCATACATCCAAACACGCCGCAACTGTTTATGCTCGGTAGCACAGTGTCCAATTGTCAGAACCCAGGCTATATCATATAGTAGTCAAAAGCAGCTTATCAAACATGGCTTCTGTTTGTTTTTGTCAACGACTCACGTGTTTCCAAGTCGGCCTTTTTGTTTACAGTTGGGTTTTTTTAAACATAAGTTGACTCAGCCTACTTCCTTGTAAACCTGTTGTTCACAGTGGTATGCTTCTATTGTCTGTATTCTATTGTTGCTTAGTGTACAAAGCTACAAATGTGGGGCATTTGAGGCCAAGGGTCATTGATGCAGGGGTGAGGGGGTGGGGGTGGGATGGAATGATGGATGAGGAGAGGCCTGCATTTAAGCAGGTAGGTTAATATGTACACACAAATCCAGTCTGTAATACTAGCAGAGCGGCTGCTCACACAGAGCGAGTAATCAATTTCCCCTTCTCTCACTTAAATGGTTCTAGTGGTTATGGGATGCTTAATGTGAGACACCGAAGAGTCAGTGAAACTACTAGAGGCTTTGGAAATTGACATTGAAATAATTTTGTAATACAGCCCGAACAAGCCATAGGCCTATGCTTTATGTCCACTTCTCCTCACCCAACTTGCCAGGCTTCCTGTTTGTTGTTGGCCGGAGTCCTTTATCTTATTATTTTAGTGGACACGACAGGACAAGCGCTGATTCCAGTTTCCTCGCAGCACTGAAACGTTGGCAAAAGCCAAAAGCCAAAGGCACAAGAAAGATATCCAGGTTATTATGGTCTCGTTCTGCACAGTTTATCATCTGCCATATTTAAGTTCCAAAAGTCCAACTGATAGTGTCATGGATAAAAGGGGAATGGACGCCAGTGTCTGGTGCAAGAATCACCTGATGCTGTCTTTTTGTTTTGTTTTTGCAAGCCTTAAATATAACAATTTAATGCTAACCATGAGGCAAAATATGCCCTTTCAGTCTAGCAGTATACAAACACAAGTATTTTAGAGGAGTATGCATATTTTCTAGCAGTAGACAGCTCGGCAACAAGCTGATAAGTTACTATTAGGTAGTGCTCTAGGACTGCTCTCTGAAGCAAATGTTTGGACCGATTTCAATTCCCCCTGGTATAACGGATGGAAATGATGCAGATACATTTGTTTGACCACTAGTTCAAAATACACACCTGTGTACATTTTCAACCATTTGTTTTCTTGCTAACATTCTTCTAAGCTGTGGTCCCCTTCCTTTTGAGTGCTATTGTAGAGCTGTGGAGTGGGACCATGCATTATCCTAGGGGATCTCGTTCACAGCTTGCTGTAGGCTAGGAGGCTAAGCTTCTTGTCCTGCATGTTTGGTTAGAATGACAAAGCGTTTGTGTTACGACACTAACCCAGACACATGGGAAGCATGGGGTGTCACGAAAACCCAGGTTTCATAAGACTAAACAAATAGAAATACTAGTACTGCTGTTTTTTTGCTACTCTCCTCATAGGTAATGAGTGGTGTGGAGCTGGCTAATAGCGTCTCAACATTGTTTACTTCCTTGTAGGCCGTAACGGGTTTAACAATACACAGTCACCATCAATGTTGAAGTTCCAACAGTACATAAATGAGGTCAACGTTGCGGATATGACCCTAAAAGCTTAATACCCCCTGAAAGGGTACATCTGTTGCCGTGTTTTCCTTCACGCACACAGCACGCACTTCTCAGACAGGTTCATTAGAGATTTGGTATTGAAAACGACATCGACATGCTCTGGAAGAACAAATGTCAGGTCGTTGTATACGATATTAATCTGGGGTATCTTTTTCTCTGGCTGGAGGCCTGACACGCACATGTGTCTGTCTGAGTATGTCTGCGCCTGTTCAGAGGCGGGGACCACAAGCCAGGAAATGAAATGTATCTGGCTGTTCCCCCACAAGGCTCTTCATGGTTTAGCCCCGTGCCACAATGAGCCCAGTATCTACTGATCTTGTATCTCCTTGTCCAAGTGCTAGGCTAGTCTTTAATGTCGTCCAACAGGACAAAAGCAGTGAATCACATTGGAAGCCAGAGACTAGCACTTGCACCGGAGCTGTGCTGCCTGGCTTGGATCCCCTGTCATCCACACACTCGTCATTCACCATTATGTCTACATCCTCGCAGTAGTCGGTCACCTCAATAAAGCGATATGCGCTTTGTTAACAAGATCACGGATAATGAGAAGAGAAGATGTGAGAATATGTCTTGACACTATACAATCTGGAGTCCTGTGCAAAGTCTTGTTTGTTCATGATCAACATCTTTATTTAGATGGGTTCAACTGTTTCAGAGAGATACTACATATTATAGGCCTAGGTGTATGATCTTAGCATTATTGGAATGCACATTATACTGGTAGCTGTTTCTGTGAAATATAGCTGAGATACAGTAGGTATTACCTGTAATGCCATAGACTACATTGTTGCCTCCCAAAAGATTCTTTGCTCAGTTTAATGAATCAATATGTTGAACAGTCGATACATTACTACATTTTGGCAACATGGTGTTTGAACTTTAGAGTGTAGGTTTTATAATGAGTACAATGGCCATGTTTTAGAGGGATTGTTGAGTCCAGCCCTACATGTACTTAGAAGTGTGCTCTGGGCAGGTAAAGACAGGAAAACCCAATCCCCCATCCTTAAAACGATCATTGTCCTTCACCACTTGTTTCTCGTTTTGCAGTTCTGACACTGTATTGTATCACATGCTCAGATATACCGCATCTTCCCATCACTCAAACTTTCTTCCAACATATAGGCTACATACAGTCATTTAGTGACAGCCACTTTCATCCAAAGCAATTCACAAGGTGAGGCTGATCAACCGAAGCATACAGACAAAATATTGTGCTATAGGAATCAGAAACCAAAGGTTCTTGGTCAAGTTGAGTGCTGCGAGATGGTAAATGCATTGGTGGTACTGGCGTCTACTACTGTAGTACTGAAGGCTAGTCCTTGTTGCATCGTTGTCACCATGCGGTACAACGCAAGTTCAACAGCTCAGAAGTACATGCGTCAGTTGATGAGCTGCCCCCAGACAAGGCTCTTCACACATGGCTTCTCCACTTTCATCTGCTATTCTTCCTTCACTTTGTCATTCTCCTGTGCTGTCTTTACACCACGGCACACAGTGCCTGGTGTAAAGACAGAATCAAATGATGTGAACTGTGTGCATCATACTACTGCCGTGTCATCTTTTGTTGTCCCGCTACCTGTAAATGTTTGCCGATCACGTCAGAGTTTGCTTGTCATGCCTTAGTGTGCGTGTTGTCTCGCCTGCTCATTGAGAACGAGTGTGCAAATGTGTGCAAATGCACAATTGAGTTATGAGAGATTACAGTGTAATCACAACTTGTACGAATGCTACAGCTAACATAATGGAAAGTGCTTTTTAGTTTTGTACGATGCACTGTTTATCTCTCTGTATGCCTGCTTGAATTATAAATATGTGATGCTACAATTCTCCTGTAATTCGCCTGCCCAGCGACTGCTGATGACATGTAGCTATCCAGAGCTAACACTGGGACAGCCGACGTCTGTCCATTGTCCCTGTCACATAAATAAATAAGCTGTACTAAATATCGGCCCACATCTAATGCCACAAGGTGTATGGGAAAATTTGAATGAATGTTTACTTGTGGTTAATTGAGCGTTTAACCGTGTTTATGGAGGGGTTATATATAT
>OMOU01064166.1:0-15332 GCA_900312585.1 Malacocephalus occidentalis | reverse complement strand
ACCCCTACCCCCAACATCCGGACCACCGTCATACATTTGCACATTGACTTCTGCACCACCGTCAGACTTTTATTGTATACTACGGTATTTACCCTGTACTCTATCCTACACATATATAACCAGATGCTGTATATATAACCATGTACATACTTGTGTACTGTTTCACTACTACTTTTGCACTTCTGGTTAGACGGCAACTGCATTTCGTTGTACTAGTATGCGTACTCTGTGCAATGACAATAAAGTTTAATCTAATCTAATCTAATTACTCTGGTCCAAACAGGTCTGCTGTGAAGCTACTGTTGGAAAATATTCTCTTTGGCCATCAACACCCTTCTGCCTTTGGACCTAAGGCAGTGCCCTTAGACACACATACCACTCAGCAGTCTTTACGACTCTGGATAAGCCTGTGGATAACCATTCCCCCGCTCTATCCTCCTCCAATGCACCACCCCCCCTTGATCCGCCCATGGACAACAAGCCTTCCTCACTTCACACCTCCCCTCTCCGTACACCCTCCTCACCACTCTCTCTCTATCCTGAACTCCACTACCCTCTTTTCCTCTCCCTTGTCCTTGATAACTCCGCCGACAGCTGTGTGAAAGAACTGTTTTATTATTGACAATTTCAGACTGATTCAGCATGTGCCATGCAAATTTGGACATGTAATCTCAAAACGCATTCTCTAGGCTGCCTGCACTCACTTTAGCTTCGGTCAATGATCTTGTGGAGACTTTCAGCTCTAAAATGACAAATATTATTGATGCAATTGCACAAACAAACAAAGCAATCTCTGGTAAGAAAAAGCACCATGATTCGTAATGACATGAAAGAGAGACTTAATTTCACTGCACAATTTGGATTTTTTTTCAAAAAGGTAAGTAGCAAGCAGGATGTATTCTCCACTGTTGATAGGCTGACTAACACAGTGTCATTTAGCAACAGTAGCTCCAGAGCTCCTTTCCACCAAGTCGTCATGTGATGACTTTATCAACAAGATCCAGATCCACAACATGTCAGAACTTCCAAACACCTTCCAGCCAACCTTGTGTATCAAATGTGCATGTGCACAAGATTATTCTGGCCTAAACTGAAAAATTGACCATGAACCCCTTGAGGAGGTTGTACAGCACTCAAGCGCCTCTACCTGTAGCCTTGATGGTCTGCTGACAAGCTCCTTTAGGAATGTTTTTCATTGCATCAGATACACTACAGATCGGAAAGAGCTTGATTATTAGCAGGTGATATTAGATGGACATGCATACAAAGACTCCTCTAATTACAGTTAGAGATCACTCATTAACCACGAGAGGATGTTGAGTAATGAACGATATGGGTAATATTTTAGCAGCATAGAATGGAATAGAAACAAACAACAAAACAATAAATATAAACAGTACCGAAATTCGATAGGTTTGGGGTCTTTTGATACTGCCGCTGTCCACGTTGCCACTATTAAGTTCTTATCCAATTTTGAAGTGTGTGACACTGCAGAGTTCTGAAAATACAGGTAGGCAGGTAGACAGTCACTATTCACCTGTTTTAAGATTTTCAAGTTTGCATTATGTTATATCCCTTTTCTAAAACATAATACATCTGTTATTAATTAACATTACAGTATTGCTGGGATCTGGGTAAGCTTGTAGTGTTCAAATGCACAACACATTTTAAAACAACTTTAAAATTGCACAATACATTTTGAGTGACCTAGGGAGGATCAAAATCAATAAATATTTGACACATTTGTAGTACAATGAGTGGGACGACAATGACCATTTTTACGCTAACACATATCATTGTCTGAGTATAGAACCTGTTCCCTCCCCTGACCACATTGCCTGATCCTCAGTGTGACCACCATTAATATCCTCCCTCGAGTCTCCCGAGTTTTCATCTCACGTGTCTGACTTTTAACTTTAGTTTTACTTGTTTTGTTGACTTGACCAAAGTTAAGTGTGTGTTTGAATTTTAAAAAATCCATTCAATAGAATTGAACTGTAAATAAATACATCTCTGCCAAAATTATAATATATCTGCATATGGTGTACATGTGGACTCACAGGTGCTTGGCTGCAGGCGAGGAGCTGGGCTGCTCCACCTGTTACCTTGAAGGATCCTATAGGGATTTCACCACCGACCTCCCTGGCTTGCAGCATGAATCCCGAGAATGGAGTCGAACCTGTGCTCTGAAGCCGGACTAAAACATAGAACATGTATGATAGGCTCACATCGTTAATATTGAAGTCCAATGCAATGTGACTTCTTTTACCTGTAATTGTGTCGCCGTCTTGAAAACTCGTGACGTCGCTGGTAACATTAAAGGGAGACGGAGTGGTTTGGGGTGCAGCCCCCCTGTGACTGGGTGTCATAGAGTCGCAGGCTGCAGACACGAACCCTGAGCTGTAGCACCGGACCGCCGGCAGCACCAGTAAGCCTCCGCACACTATTAGAAGCACGGTATTTCGCGCCATTCTGTTAAACCCAAAATAAGATGTCGATCTCGTCGCCTTCGCGTACGGACATAGACCTGAAGCGAGCCACACCTGCACCTTGCTTTGGACGCAACAACACTGACGTGTAGGTGGGAGATCGTGGGCGTGTCCATCGTGTCCATTGTCCATAGCGCACAGGAATGCAACTGCGAGAAATAAGGAAATGTGGAATTCTGCTATTCAATAAATAAAATTGAATAAATAAATGTAATTGTTGTTGTTGCATTGTGTGAAATGTGACCTTTGAACCTAATCAGCCATCGGTTAATGATCTCCTCCTGGCTTAAAGATGGACCTCACAACAAACAAAGGTTGAAATACCTGATCCTGCAGACCCTGATCCTGGACCCAGGGCCGGCCTGGACCAACTGGGGGCCCTAACAGAAATAAGCTAGGGGAAGGTGTGCTCTACCTCCTGGGCCTCGGCCATCCTTTAGTAGGCTTACTTGGGGCTCCTATTTTACCACCAGGTGTAATTAGCCATTAAGGACTGTAGCAACTGGCTGGCTGGTCTATCCAGCATACATCTGTGTGGACACAGCCCCTTGTGATGCCATGACAGGGTCATTCTGAAACTGCTCGAAATGGCTAATTCTCTTACACCTGGTGCGAAAATAGGGGTGCTTTAAGTGCCGAGCATGGCCGTGTTTATCTTATCAGTGTGTCTGAGTGTGTATCTTGCATGAATCATTTTATACTGCTGACAATAAGGGAAACCCATTGGGTCAACCCAAACTGGATTGTCAACATTTTAGCAACAAATCAATGAGCACTAATACAATAACTTGAATCAAAAGTTATTGGAGGACCTCTAGTTTGAATAAAGTAGGCCTACACTGTTTTGTAGGTGGATCACTTTGAATTAGTGTAGCAATATTAGTATTCTAGTAGTACTCTGCAATACATCGGTATATTACAGAGTTTGGAGTTGAATGTTTGTGGTGATGGCTGGTTGAATATGTGTGCACTGATTAGTCAACGCACCTCGAGTTTCTTTGGATGAAAGTGTCTGCCAAATGTAAATGTGAACGTCAGATTGGCAGCCTCATCCAACCCTATCAAACACCACATAGTCTAGGCCAGCCATTCTCAAAGCACCACCAGGCCACAGCAGGAGTCCTGAAGGAGGTACAGGCACCCACTGGTCTTTAGACTAAAGACCCCTGCATTGGGAAATACGTGCATACAAAGCAATGGAGCAACTTTTTGTAGTTGTATATATTGTAATAATAATAAATATATGGTTGTCACAAAATGTGTGGCACACAGTTTGGGAACCAATACCATAGCCTATAAGGCGATGCCCAGATGGCATTGTTATTATAAATATACAATAACAAGATTATAGATTCTAATAATAGTGATGCTAATGGAAAATTACATTTTACTGGTTGCACGTGTGCGCACAGGACAAGCCCAAGGTGAAGCCTAGATGGTTACTCCTACAATCACTCAATCAAATATAACTAGTTATAATAACATGGCTATGGTTTTTCTCCCCCTCGAATGCTCTGTTCCCCTCGCCTGGTACCCGGCCCTGAATTAGCAGGCTGCTGCTTCCCTAAAGGTTAACCGACCATAACATCATATTCTATAACAAAAATATTCTAATCTTGAATTTGGATAGCATCATTGTCTTACAGGTAGGAAGACCCGTCTAATAACAACTCGGGAGCAGATGGAGTGAACTTACAGACCACACGGTTTATTGAATGATTTGTTTGTGCTACTATGACACCATGTGCATCATCGTGTAAAAGACACGATGATGCACAAGCAGTAAACAACATATTGCAACATGCAAACCCAATGTCCCTTTGCTGCACTGGTCTTGATTCTTCAGCTGATGTTTTGGAGAGAATGTTGGCTCTTTTCTGTGTCATTCATCCCACTTGTGGACAACAGAAGCTAAGTCGCCGGAAAAGGTTCACACGACCGTTCGCTGCATTACTGGGCAGTGAACAGTATGCCAGCAGTGAGTGTCAGCGTTGATTACAGGTGGGCGGAGAGTAATATACAGGGGGAGGGATGGCTCACAGGTCATACAAGACCTCCAGGATGGTGGCGATGGACCAGGCCTGGGTCTCGCAGCTGAATGGGCAGTATTGGCCATTCTCATTGGTCAATTCTGGGAGACCCTTCCAGGAAGACCTTTGGAGAGAGATAGAGGGATTGGTCTCGGTCAGAAGATAACATGGAATGGCAATAAAATGCATGCAGCCTTTTATGTTAAAAGAGTCAGCACCCAGAGGTCACCCGGATGTTTACTTTCTGGAACTTTCTGGAACATCAAAAAGTCCATTCATAGCTACTTGACCTTAACCTCATCGTGAGTTCAAGGAAAGATGGAAAGGAGAAATGATAAGAACTTAGGAAAATACATTTAAGAGCGCTGTTAAGAGGATCTGGCTCCACTTATAAAGGAGCAGCTTTGTCTTGAAGTGATGTAATAGCGAGATCATTCAAACCTTACCAATAAAGCACACTACTAGTTAACATTTGACTCATTACATTTTCGGTATGACCGCCCCCTCCCCCCCCTCACCTCTCCAAGTGGACGCTATGGTGGGACAGGAAGTTTTTCACCATGTTAACTGTCTTCTCGTAGGTTTCTTGCCCCATTTCCTTGGCAAAATACAGTTTGGCACGGAGGAAGTAGCCCACAGGCCACAGCCATTCCTGGACAAGAAATGTGAACACAGTGAACAATGAATAGGACCAATACAGCTGCCATCACAAACAGATGCACTACTTCTCTTGAAGATCGTGAAAAAGCTGCTTCACTGACCGGCCCTTGGTGATAGTTGAAGCCCCGAGCACAGTTAAAGTTCTCATTATCCAATTCATTGTCATAGACTCCACAATACACCATGTCACTGTAACACAACAGCACTACAGTTAATTTAGAATGGTGTGAAACATGTACACAATTTGTATCTGCTGGCCAATGGGTGAACAGAAGCAGCCGAGCCACACAGCAGGAGCCGGACCACTTACTCCGGGTCCAGGGTCTTCATGCCCAGCGGCCCCAGCAGCTTCTTCTCAGCCACCTCCAGAGCTTCCCAGGCCCTCTGCACCGTGAACAGCTCTGGTGCCTGCACACACACACACACACACATGCACGCATGCACACACGCACGCACGATTTAATGTTTGTGATGAACTGGACAGATGTGTGCACAGATTACATACTGCAAGCATGCCACACACACACACCACCTACCACCACCATGGTGATGGTAAAGTTGGGCCGGAGTTGGTAGTCGCACCAGGGGCTGGACGCCCCGTAGCTGTCCTTGTAGATGCCCCGCTTGTGGACCAGGTCAGGGTGGCTCTCGTCAGGGCTGCGGGGGTCCAGAGAGACATAGAAGTGCCTCTCAAAGTTCTCCTGGATCTTGCGGTCCCACTCGGCATACGGCACCGACAAGTTGCGGCCTGAGGAGGGACCAGGGGTACCGATCACACCATGTGCTCACCCACCCACCCAACGGCTCAACTCCCGGCAGGTCATACAGACCAGGGGTTCTCCAACGGGCGGGTTTGACACAGCCCAGGTGTTTGAATGGCGAGTAGGCGTTTAGGGCATGTAGGGAGTCAGTCGGTACCTTCTTTGCGAATGGTAACCGTGGCGTACGGGAACAAGCCTTGTCCATGGAGGTGCACCAGCCAGCGCACGGTAGACTTACACAGACCTACGATCTCCACAGCAGAGCCGTCCCTGGGCCATACACACACATGCGCACACACACGCACACACAGACACTTTGACACCTTGAAAGTTGTCAACATTAAATATATGACATTTACGCTGTTAAATTGCATGTTTTTCCCCAAGCAATTTTCACTTGTTTAAGAGACTATTTCTTCTTGTTATGTTGTTTTACAACGGCAAAACGTGCACCCAATATACGTATATGTAACCGTAACAGGGGCAGTCGACTGCAGGTAAACACAATGGAGATTAAAAGGAGCAGCAGCTGCTGAATAGACAACACACGACAGCATTGTTCAGGGGGCGTGGCTTACTGCCCACTAACAAGTGTAATGAGTGTAATAAGGGGTCAACCTGGGGGTGGCTGGGACGCCCTTATTACGGGCCTTGCTGCTCTCGCCCATCTTGTCCATCCAGGTACCACAGTTGTAGCGGTTTCCCCCAGAGACGAAGCCGGTGTCCGTGTCTACCTGGGCCTCCACGTGGAACCCTGCAGGAGGAGGCGTGCACACACAGCCGAACGGCACACATTACACAGTGTTTCACAAGCAGGAAGTTGTTTGTGAGCCAAGTGTGCATTCGGCATAAAGTGCAGCACTACTTTGCGGGGCGTACCTTGGCTGCTCATGTTGCGGTCTATCTGGGGGCCGGCGTTGTGCTCCAGGAACTGGATGCCCTGCATGTGGCGCTGCAGAGCCTCCTGGATGACATCATACAGGGGCTGCTCCTGTCAGGACAACACACCCACGTCAAAGCAAGAGTGTGTGTGTGTGTAACCCTTGGGGGGCCCTGAATATGTCACATTTACACAACTCTGTGTTTCAATGGGGAGCTCTAGTTACAACCCGTGTAAATGTGGACTTGGTGAGGGAATGGTGTGTGTGTGTGTGTGTGTGTGCGTGCGTGCGTGCGCATCAAAGCTAATTGTCAAATCTTCCATCCACATATGGGCACTTCCGTCTGCTGGTTGCAAACTCAACATGGTAGCCTACAAACCAACGGGTGGCGTCGCCTTGACGACCACGTCCATTTCTTCCACTCTGTCTTGATGGTCCTTACCCAGGCTCCGGCCGGCTGGGGCTCCGACACGTTGGTGGGGTACATGCGGGACACGGGGCAGCCCAGGATGTCTGTGCCGCATGGCACCACGGAGCAGTAGTCCTGGATGCACTGCAGCCACCACCACACGGCGTCACGACAGTTGTAGCGTGCGCTGGTGCCCTGGCCCAGCAGGTTGGGGATCAGGCCGTAGCGCAGGGTCCCCGCGAACGCCAGGATCATGTTCCTGGGGGCCCGTCATTTAAGCTCAACTCAGGGAAACACGGATATACAAAATATATGTTCTGAGAATCTAAACTCGGCATCGTTACAGCAGACTGGACCTTTTTTTTTATTGTAGATTGGAAATATTGTGTTTTACAGTCTTTCATCAATTCATACACATAGTGATGTGAGTACCGTAATGCCCAATGTGAGTGTTGCCAGGCAACAGTGGAGTACCAGTTTTACAAAGAATCAAAAAGGCAATGATAAAGAACAATATCCATTATTTACAATAACAATGATAATAATGTTTAAATTACCAATATCTTAAATTCTCAGAAATAACAAAAGCAATGTACCCTTATTATCGATAACTATTCAAGTGGAATCCATCCATGTCCATGCTTAATTAGTTCAACTCATTAATTCATTAATAATTCAGGACGCAACACAGCGGAGCTCGGGAGCCCACCCCCGCACTCCGCTGGGCTAATGAGTCCTGTGAGACGCAGCCGTGGGCGGGGGCCGCTCACCTTGCCTCGAGGTGTCGGCCTGTGAGCAGCATGAGACCCCTCAAGGAGATGAATGTGTCCCGGCCCCAACAACGGAAGATCCCAGAGGAGAAGTGAGGGAGACCTACACAGGGGACCATGATAAGGGATGATGTCACCGTTGATGATAACACAGTAATATATATATATATATATATAATATAATATAATATAATATTATTTTTTTTTATTGTGAGAGAATCACAAAAGTAAATGAAGTACATACTGGACTCCGTAAGGAACAAAGAAATGTGGCTTCCTTGTAAGGTTGTACAACAGTGACGTGTGGCCATGTTATTTATGTTATTTTATGCAATTGTGACTTGTATAATATTCCTGTTATTGTTTGCATGTCATAAACTCTGCTTGTACGACAATAAGGCTCTTGGGTATAACTAGTAGCATGTGATCTGAGACAACCAATCAGGCATCTGGGTGGTACAATAGAAGAATACACCAGACCTGCTGCCAGGGACACACAGCGCTGCTGCTCCTCTGCGCCGCCATCGGTGAGGCGAGGCGAGAGGAAGGGCAGGGCCTCGTAGACCCCCACCCCGCACATCTGCACCGAGCCCAGGGCCAGCTGTTTGACCAAGCTGGAGCCACTCTGCACAAAGCTGCATGCAGCCAGACACACACACACACAAATACAAACATAAACACAAAAATAAACACGCACACAAACTCAAACTGCAGGGCACGGATCATGAGGGAAATCTAGCTATATGCATCAGAATTGGATTCATATATTGTATATACGTATGCAAAAAATACTGTATTCATACTGATATAGTGATACTTCAGTCATGTTTTGCAAACTTGAGGGATAGATGATTCTCATGCAATATGCTGTGTTCCAATGCTCTAACAAACTACCCTCACACAGGGCTATGTGATGCCTCTTCATATTCAGACAACGAACACGAAGTGAGTCATCATTATTGAAATATAAAGGCTATTTAGTCATGTGTGTTGCGTCCTGTGGTGAGGCTGGGTCCAAAGCGGTCAAACCAGCATGCAGCTGAATAGGAGACAGCGGTTGTGGTGTGGTCCACAACCCTGATGTCTCTTCCTCAGACATAATCATTATTATCTGATTATGGAAATCAGAGATCAGGCTGGCCTCAAATCTCTTTTATAGCATGGTCTGGCTGAATATTCCTCCTGTGCTTGTCTGGCAGGTGAGCGTTCACACCGTTTAATACTTGTAGGGCTCCAGCCATTCCAAATGTTTCCCAGGATCCTTCACTCACTACCTTTCCACACCATGTGTGAAGCCCCAAGCGTTGTTCCACTGCTATGAGGAAAAATCCCTATTTTGTTTTGTTCTACTTCTTTGGCCTGTTTTTGCCCCATTATTATTAATTCAGATGAATACTTTTTTAATTTTATTAATTTATAATTTTCTCTGATAGTTATTAATTATAAGCCAATAACCTACAAACTCATGTAGTTTAATCACTAGTGGTTGAATCACCAACATTAAAGAGCAGAGTGCAAAGTGTAACAAAGTGAAACCTGAGTTATCAACTTGATAAACTAATGACTCAAGAATAGGATGCAGCAGCGGAAATTATGTAATACTTTGTATGTTTATAGAACCATAAACTTTGATTCCAGCATGGTTGTAAAAGGGATTAGAATTATTACATGTCATGACAACAGGAAGCTGTTGCTTCATAAACATTTGATTGTCAGTGCAAAACCTTCACCAAAATTTGGGCATGGTCTTTTAAATTGTTGGCTAATGTTCATGGTATAAGGGGGATAATCAACGATTAGGTGTGTGTTACACGGTATTAATACACTTGAATGTGGCTGACATCCCCTCCACATCATGCATTATTACCATGCAACACATACAATCAACCTCCTGGTTGATTATCCCTTACATCATTATTCATATTTTAGCCAATATTGCCTTTTTTAGCCAATATTGCCTTCTGTGGGTTTTTGTGTGCTAAATTGTAATATGTGGTGTGAATATTTTGCATCTGATTGCTTGTATTTTCAATAGCTCCCTCAGTGTGTCCAGGCTCTTTCTGCTGTTGCTATTTTTATATATATAGCAATAAAGCACTTTGTTCACCCACAGTCCTTCCCGAAGGTGGGCAGTTCTGTTACGAACAATAAGAATAATCCTTTTTAAATAGGAAAAAACACGAGAAAAGAGGCTGTTGGGCTGACCGGGACATCTGGTTGAAGATGAGCTCGAGGGCAGTAGTGTAAGCTCCCAGGACGATGGTGTCGAAGTAGCAGGGCACCAGGTAGCGCGGGGCGTGCTTCAGGTAGCGGAACATGGCCTGGAACCAGCGGCCCACCTGGCAGCAGCCGAGGCAACAGGCGTTAGAGACACAGGACACCGACACACACCCTGCCTGCCTGTATGGCAGGGAGGAGGTTCTAAAACTCTCAGCGCATAATGTATTTGTTGAACTACTTAATTTGTGTAGCCCTTAATCACCCCTTAATCACGGAGTCACCTGTCAAATTTCACAGGTATTTGGAAAGTTAGTAAGCGAAGAGTATAGAGTTATTATTGAGTGTACTTGCATACATAAAAAGATTAAATGCTATTCCTCCGGGCCCAAAGCAGTACGAGTCTCTAACATGAGGCAATACATAAAATACATATATTTGAGACATCTAAGATATATATCGATACATCTAAGATGTATATCGACATTTAAAAATTCCCTTTCCGAAAAGAAGAAGTGAGCGAGAGAAATTGTGGTGGTCAAATGGTCACGTGACATGCCAATACAACTGTACTTCCTACTGGGACCTTCAGGAGAATGGTGCCCCCATGTCAGCTGGAACTCTATAGCGGTGTTTGCCTCCACACAACAACAGACCACTTAGCAGCCTGGCTGAACAACAACAAGACGGCAATAAAGAACATATCTTTAAGACTAATTGTACTTGTTGGTATGTAAACAGCTCTTGGTGAGGGACATTTGAGAAGGCACCAGTTTTTTGTCTCGTAAAAAAAACTTTGACACGCCATTTGTATCGGGGGAAACTGTTTTCATTTGAAACAAGTGACGGTGGACATATTTAAAACATAATCGATATGGAGTAGGACTCTATAGCACACGTTCATGCACTACGGTAACGACACGAGATGAGGCAAGGTCACCTCCTCCAGAGCACCTCCCTTGGTCAGCAGTCTGTTGGAGATGTAGTCGATCAGCCAGTCTCCCTGCCGCAGGTTGTCACAGAAGGGGTGACCCAGGTCGTTCTTGGGTCGGATGTCCGCCATCACAGACACGATCCCTGGGGGACACATGTGTTCATTCACTGCAAATATATTGTTCATTTGTTGCAGAAATAGGATTATTTACATGAGCAGTACAGTGCAAAAAGCAATGCGTTAAGCTCTGGGTGATTTTGTATGTGTTGTAAACACAATGCCCAACCCAGCGGTGCGATCGGCACGATGTTGTGCCATCTCAAGTGAACAACTTTTTCATTTGTATTACTTTTAATTATTTGTTGTTTTGTTTTTTTGCCAAAAATATATCATCAACTACATCCATGAAATATCAATATGCTGTATATCTAGTCAGCCATCCGCCACCGTGACCCCATAGGCGAGTCCACCGTTGGGAAGAGTATTTTGGTACCTTGTAAGCCGCCGTACTTTAGCGGTAACCAGGAGGGGACGTTGTAGCAACCGCCACCGTCCTCTTGCTCCTCCGCATCACAGCGGTACAGCAGCATGTTCATGTCGGCCAGCGTCAACTTGGACATAATCCTGACACGGAGCAAACCAGGGAGTCACACCGTCAATCGTGAAGACTGAGCTTCCTTTACAGTTCATTCAGTAATTAAAATAAGTATTCGGTAAATAAGCAAAAAACATGTAATTAAGCTGCAGTGGTTCATATTGTGTGCTGCCATCTACTAGTCAGGAGGAATTCAGTCAATCATATTCTTCAGTTGAGCACAGACAGGCAAGGCAGACAGTGGATTCATGCTACTGCTGAATGTATTTTTGATACGCTTCTGCCTTGGAGACTATTTGTAAGTAGCATGTGTAAATAATGTTCAAACACTCATGTTCGAAACGTTTCCAGTCGCTGGCTCTGTTCACTAATTGCCTTTGTGACTTGTAGTTTTGTGCTGTTCAGTGCTTACTTCACGCTTTGGTATAATATATGCCTTGTGTATTTACATGTGTCTAGTACTTTTATATGCATATGTTAATGTTTGTGCACAGCTTTATGTTCCAATCTCTGCAATGATACAGTTTCACAAACACGAAAACAAAAGCAAAAGGTACCCAAGGAGGAATCAAGACTAAAGTAAAGAGTACAAGAAAAGTCAAGCTTTTTGTGTTTATTGGATGTCTTTTGATTGTTAACTGGCTATCTAGCTTTGCACAAGAGAGTGCGCTGCAAGGGCAGTACAAAGACTGCATCAACCAAGCCGTTCGTGTGTGTGTGTGTGTGTGTGTGTGTGTGTGTGTGTGTGTGTGTGTGTGTGTGTGAGTGTGACTGTGAGTGTGTGTGTGTGTTGCACATACTTCCTTAGTGGTGTGTTGAGCACGGTGGGGCTGCTGTCGTCAACTCGGGCCCCCGTGCGATAGAGGGGGTTGAACTGGGTCAGGTGGTGCCTAAGGGCGCCCACCAGCTCCTGTGACCCTGGGTCCAAACTCACCCTACACGGAAGCAGAACATATTCTTTTTATAAACTCTAAAATAACCTCAGATAATGTACGACACAAAACTATCATTTTGGGTTTTTGGTTGGTCCAGTATTGAGCGCGAAAGCTTCAGCTGTTGGCTGTAAAATGGCTGCATTCTAACCCTTGGGAGCAATAGAGTTGTATTGGCTTGCAAGGACAAGCCTTGGTTATGTTGGACTACAGGAAGCATAGCTTAGCTAAAAGATCAGAGGAAGTCATAGCTTAATATTTACCTGCCCCGGACAGAGTTTGTAAAGTCACTCGATTGATAATCACGATTGATTATTCCACCCCAACCGTACAGTATGTGCCAACAACAGTCAGCCTTCAGCCTTTCCTCCTGCAACAGGTAGTGGCAATGAGGTTCACTGAGACAACCTCAACATAGGGGTGTTCAGCCGGAGTATTACATGCACGTGTGGAATTGTCTTTTTTTCCTCCACACGTGCGCTACACGTATAACATCCCTTATGAAAACACGGAGATGCCCCTTTTTAACCCTGAGCACCGATCCAATGAAAGGTCTCTGCACGGCCCTGCTTAAAGCAGCATTCATTCAGTCATTCATCCTCAGAGCTCCTCCACCCACCTGAAGATGATCACGCTGCCTGGTGTCAGCTTCTCAAACGCAATCTCCTGGACAAACTCACTGCGACCCTTGGATGTGATGTCCGCCTGCCTCACCACCTGGCTGTCCTTCAGCTTTGGGGCCAGAGTAAGCATGTGACTATGAGTTTAGACTTTTATTTTCTTTATTCAAAAGAGACAATGGACAAACGATTCTTGAGCTTGGCTGGAGGGAGTGGTAGATGAGGGGTGGTGGGGGCTACTGAGCCTGACCTGTATGTGCTCTTGGAGTTCCATGGTGTAGTCCACCAGCCCGGTGATGCTCCTCTGGTCTGTCCGGTGGGAGTCGCCATGGTTGCCCGTGTGCACAGTGCGGGCCTCCAACACCACCTCCTCGATCTGGCCTGCAGAGCCGGGCCGGGCAACACAACACACTTGAGTCAGGGCTCAGTACATATTCATGCTGCCTTTTTAGATATACAAAAGGCAGAAAGAAACACACACATGAAGTAATTTTTTATGCAGGCCTAGTTGAAAAATTTGGCGTGTCAATAAAAACACAATAAAGAGCAAATGGTTAATACGTTTAATATGTTAAAAAGTTATGTTGAAAAGTGCACAGCGAAGGTTGTTGTCCACAAATCTGTCAGTGACTGTAATAAGCATGAATGGATCTGGCCTCACGATATAGCATGAATCCCTGAGTCACGGTGAGGCAGCAGATCAAATTTCATTGGGGGCAGAGTGGAAGACAAACAGCCAACATGCACCTGGGCAATGGTGTCAAATAACCCATGCAAACAGTTTGCATCGCTCTGTAGACACTGTTTCCTATTCTTAATTTAGAAACAGCTTGACTGATGTATTCAATATAGTATCATTTAGTTTTAGAAAAGTGTGTGTGTGTGTGTTCGATCATGCAGTTTTTGTTGGTGTAATACCAGGGATGAACATAGGGGGGACGTTGTGCCTGTAGTGGTGCGTGTGGGGGTCTCTGAAGGCAGTGCGGGCCACCGCCACCACGGACTGGTGGGTGGAGGGACTGTGTCTGGTCACCGCCACAATGTCCTCGTCTACCTGGTCCACGTAGACCTGTGAACCGACCACACACAACACATTAGTTTCAACCAATCACACGGTGCATCAAAAGCAGGTTTGGTGTCAGGTGAGGTTAAACTAATCCTATGGAAATGTATGAATAAATGTGTATGTTAATTTGCAGATTGAGCAATACAATGACTGTGACTTGCACACAATAATGCACTGCGCATGATTTGGTCACATGCCAACGGTGGCAGTCTGGAGGTTTGCATCCAGCAATCATTTATTTATATCCATTATATCCATTCTTTCTTCTTATTGGACACATTTTCATGAAGCACATTGCATTATTGTGAAATTAAATGGAATGACAGCAGTCGTAGTGCTGTCGCCTCACAGCTAGAAGGTCCTGGGATCGATTCCCGCCTGGGACATGGTTGGTTCTCCCATGTCTTCAGTGCTTGGATTTCGTGAACAGCCCTTTCTGTGTGGAGTTTCCATGTTCTCCCCGTGCTCCCTGGGGTTCCTCCATATATATACACTGTATATATAACCCCTCTAAAAAAAAAAAACATGGATGAAGACCGTCGCCTGACCAGCGGCGGTTGGAAGGAGGTGGTACCCGGGCGCTGCACTAGCTCCGCCCTGGCCTGACCGCGGAGGAAGATGGCCATGGATGGGTTAAAAGCGGAGGACCAATTTCACGGCGACACCTATGGGGGCGTGTGCGTGTGTGTGTGTGGGTTGGGAGGGCCGCCGTGCACATGCATGGTGTGACCGCGACAATAAAGACGGGGGTTGTCCGTCCGATTCTTCTTCTTATATTTTAAGTAAAACCCAGTCACCTTTACATGGCATTACATGGTTCTTAAGAGCAGCAGCCTTATGAAGTGTTAAAAGGCAACACCAGAGTTAACTTTGATAGCATAGCTTTATCTTGTTGTCCAGAACCACACAAAGAAAGTTGAGTTTGTTTGGTAGGGCAGCAGGGCAGGTTTGTGAGTGGGGAAGGTACT